>ONZH01026877.1:0-291018 GCA_900303285.1 Rhinella marina
CCCCACCCGGAGGTGATGTACGGTGACAGGCCGCAGCTTCCGCCTCCTCCTTCTCTCCTCTTCATCCTCACAACACAGGAGGACGGAGCTGACACATCAGAAAGGACACGGCGGAGAATCGGGCATAGCGGTAAGTGCCGCCGGGGTCCGGTCCTGGGGGGCGCAGTATGAGGGGGAAGGTGCGGGGGAGGGGGCGGCAATAGGGGAGATGCTTCTGAGGGGAGTTATGGGGGAGGGGCGCAGTGAGTCGGGGTCTGTGTGTATATGATGGGGGGGGATGATCCATCCTTATGGAAAATAAACCTGTAAATAGGGATCTGTGGGGTGCTGGTATTACTATGGATATATAACGGATAGGACCAGATGTGGGGGATGTGTGGTCCCAGGTAACAGGGCGCTGAGGTGCTGGTGTCTGGTTGCTGACAAGGTGCAGGTGGCGTGCAGTTTGACGTGTTGAGGTATTGGTGGACGTCTGGTGGAGAGGCTCAGGTAATGGTGGTCTGGTGCACAGTCCAAGGTAATGGTGGCGGGGGCAAGGTAACATCGGGGCCAAGGTATTGTGGTGTTCGGGGCCGGGGGTAATGGGGGGGGGCATCTAGGTATCAATGGCGTCTGGCGGCAGGGGCTAATGGGGGCGTTTAGGTATCGGTGGCAGGGGCCAGGAGTATTGGGGGTGTCTAGGTATCTGTGGCGCAGGGCTTGGGGGTTTTAGGGGCGTCTAGGTATCGGTGACATTCGGGGCTGGAGGTATTGGGGGCATCCAGGGCCGTCTAGGTATCAGTAGTGGCAGGGGTATGTGGGGCGCCTAGGTATCGGTGTCTGGCGGCAAGGGCTGGGGGTATTGGGGGGGCATCCGGCTGCAGGGGTCTCAAGTAAAAACATTGATAGAGAAGATTATTCCCCTCACTGCTGTTCATGCGCTTCTCTCCCCATTCCCTTCTATGGCAGTTCTATAAATTAGAGCGCTGCCACAGAGGTCAGTGGGAAGAGCGGCTCATGAGCAGGAGACCCCCTTATTTTGACATAGGTGGGGCCCACATCAGTCGGAGGCTTATGGTATATCCAGGGAGCGTCAGTTGGGACAGGAACTGATGGGAGTGATTACAACTTCTGTACAGCGCTGCAGAGTGTGTGAGCGCCACGTACTGGATAAAGTGCTTATTGGCGTCGCGGGCTGGGAGGGTGCATACTGGCGGTGTATGCAATATGTGCTCCTCTACCACACTTGCTGCATAAAGTGATCTAAGACTCTTTCAAATCCAGATGAGTTGATACATAGTGCAATATGGTGAGATATGGGGCAATAAGTAGGTGTAGCGGTAAGCGGTCTGTTATCACGGGGTGTAGCGGTAAGCGGTCTGCTATCACAGGGTGTAGCGGTAAGCGGTCTGCTATTACAGGGTGTAGCGGTAAGCGGTCTGTTATCACGGGGTGTAGCGGTAAGCGGTCTGCTATTACAGGGTGTAGCGGTAAGCGGTCTGCTATTACAGGGTATAGCAGTAAGCGGTCGCTATTACGGGTATAGCGGTGAGCGGTCTGCTATTACAGGGTTGTAGCGGTAAGCGGTCTGTTATTACAGGTGTAGCAGTAAGCGGTCTGCTATTACAGGTATAGCGGTAAGCGGTCTGCTTACAGGTGTAGCGGTAAGCGGTCTGCTATTACAGGGTGTAGCGGTAAGCGGTCTGCTATTACAGGGTGTAGCAGTAAGCGGTCTGCTATTTACAGGGTGTAGCGGTGACGGTCTGCTATCACAGGTGTAGCGGTGAGCGGTCAGCAGCTGTACGGTAGATAGCGGTGAGCGGTCAGCTATTACAGGGTGTAGCGGTGAGCGGTCTGCGTTACAGGGTAAATAGGCGGTAGCGGTGGGGTTAGCGTGACGGTCTGCTATTACAGGGTGTATAGCGGTAAGCGGTCTGTATTACAGGTATAGCGGTAAGCGGTCTGCTATTACAGGGTATGAGCGGTGAGCGGTCAGCTGTTACAGGGTGTACGGGAGCGTGTAAGGGTGTAGGTAACCCGGCCTGTAAGGGGAGCGGTAAGCGGCTCTGGTTATTACAGGGTTGGTGTAGCGGTAAGCCGTTCTGCTATTACAGGGTGGTAGCGGTGAGGGCGGTCAGCTGTTACAGGGTATAGCGGTATGTTGTGCTTGTGAGAATGTCGCTGATTATACCTGGTATAATGGCGGTATGTATATGACCGTCTGGACACACAATCCTCGGAGAAGTCGCTGTGTTTCACTAGATGTTGCCGCTTATCTGTCAGTTCGTTGCTTCCCCGGAGATGCCAATCCGTCCAGTGGGCACCCATAGGGCGGTCATAGACAGTCTAACCGGCATCTCATAAGTCTGCGCGAGCTTGCATTTCCTAGCAACCGCTCCGTTTTATGTCTGGGTGACCACCGTCTGCTACACAACGGTCTGCCTCCCAATGCTTCACTGGAAAGCAGCTGGTGGGCGGTAGTCGGAGGCAGGAGGTACCTCATTCCGGGCGACCATATGACGGTATGACCAGGGACCCCTCTTTTATAACATCCATGTACCCTGGTCGAGCACATGCACTGACACTCCATTCATTTCAGCAGCTGTCTGACCACTGGGGCCCCTGCTGGTCTCTAGAATGGGGCCCACGTTCCTTCGGTTTGAATCCAGTGGTGGATACGCGTGCTCGCCCCATTCAGCTCTGTGGTTCTGCCGGAGAATCGAATGGCGCGGCTCCGCCACTGCATGTCCGCCACCGCATTCGAAGGGGGAGCGGGGGGCACGAGTGATCGTCAGGGGCCCCAGTGGTCAGGTGCTGACACAAGCAGCGGTAATATGTCATATCCAGCGGTGATCATGGGGACGGCACTACAGTCAGCTGACGCCGGGGGAGACCGTAGCTTGCACGCAGCGCGTCGAGGGGCGACAGACTGCAGGTACGACGTTCCTTTCATCCTCTTGCTCGTGAATTTCCGTCCCCGGATGACTCGTGGAGATCGGTGTTAAGCGCCTGCATTATTGATGAGCCCTCGGGATGCCCCTTTCCCCCGGAGCAGCTCGGAGGCAGGAAGGAGCGATCCCGAGGCTGCACGGTGGGAGAGCGCTGCCCTTGGAGCAGTGAATGCAGCTCCCCCTCCCCACACAAGGTGCACGTCTGTGTCCGTCTGTCAGCCCGGCGTTGCTTTGTGCTCTGAACCTTTTGTTCCGGCTCCCCCACAGCTGTGTTTGCACCTCTCTCCATTGTGTCCTCGTTCCTCCCGGCCGCCTTAATGGGATTTCAATGCAGTCGTCGAGTCTCACGGAGCCCCTTTGTGTCGTGAAGGACGTTGCAGAATGTGCAGCCCCCCTCGGCGGCGGCGGCGCTGACCTCCTGGGAGAGGCGGCGTGTAATGTAATGCGGCTCCTGGATACCTGTAGTGTTCCCGGATAATTATCCATCACGCTCGGCGCGGCGAGAAACACAGAATCACATTTGTATTCGGCATCCGCAGCGTGCGGCTGATGAGTCTGACAAGCAGCGTGTCCTCTCGCAGGATCCTAGCACGTGTCCGAAATGATTTAGCATTGTGCGAGCCCGGGGTGTATCAGTGGGGGGGGATGCAACGCGTTTTACGGCCATGATGGAGGCGCAGGCTGCAGAGGTGCAACCAACTTACACGCCGGCGCCATCTGTTCTTCTATGCATCGTTCTACCCCCCCCAAGGGCACCAGACGTGGCGGTAAACCTGCGACTGCCAGCTGAGGCTGAAACTATTTTGGGCAGAGCGGCCTCCATATTGTCAGGATGCTGCAGAGGAATGCTGCAGCCTCACGTGACGCTACCCGCATGCCCTGCTGCTTCCTGGTGCCGCTCGGCCTATCACTGGTAACTCAGCGTGAGGTGGTTTAAAAGTAGTTTTTGGTTTTCTGGACAATCCCTTTAAGCCCCCTCCCTCCACCGCCTTGAATCGCAGTAGTACGTTGCGGCAAGCAGATTGTTGCGGCGCAGGGGCTCAAAAGCCTTGTTTGCGCCATCATTTGCGGTTCCTCGTAGTGTAGTACAGCTGGCACCCTACTCCTCGGGGTAGGCGTCGCTGTCTGATTGGTGGGGGTCAGACATCCCCCTCCCCCGCTGTGTGAAGAGGCTGCATTGGAGCGTGGGCCTCCTCCTAGGTCGGTGATGTCACCTTCATCGATCACATGGCCTTTGTTTAGCTCAGTCCCATTCAAGTGAATGGTGCTAAGCTGCAATACCAAGTACAGCCACTATCCAATGTATGGCGCTTTCCTTGATATGATGTGCGGAGGCTGCTGCTGGTCGGCGGGAGTAACGGAACTCGGACCCCTCCCCTTCTCATATTGATGACCTTTCCTGAGGATCGTCCACTAATATGTAAATCCTAGAGTACCCCACCAAGCAGCGTCCACCAAGAGCTATTCCTTTAACCCCCTCGTACACATGCATGCTTGGCCTGGAGAAGGGAATAAGCCACTGCCGGACACCTGGCGGTGGAGTATTTCCAGTGAGAACAAAGGGTCTGGCATGTTGAATGGGAGAAACGCGTCTGCCAACGTCCTCAGGGAGGGCCAGGAGCTCCAAATACACGATGGGTGGTCAGTTCTGCTGAAATTGGCAGGTTCGGCCTTAATTCATCAAATGTGTACGGCCACCTCAAGGCTTAAAGTACAGAGATTTGTTAGACTATATCAGGGGTCAGTACAGAGATCTCTCCCATCATCTATTTATCCCCAGGACTGTGACTGTGACGAGGGGACATCCTCTGCGTCTGGAGGAAAGAAGGTTTGTACATAAACATAGAAGAGGATTCTTTATGGTAAGAGCAGTGAGACTATGGAACTCTCTCCCTGAGGAGGTGGTGATGGTAAGTTCACTATAAGAGATCAGGAGGGGCCTGGATGTATTTCTGGAGGTAATAATATTACAGGTTATAGTTACTAGAGAGGGGTCGTTGATCCAGGGAGTTATTCTGATGTCTGATTGGAGTCGGGAAGGAATTTTTTTTCCCCTAAAGTGAGGAAAATTGTCTTCTACCTCACAGAACTCTGAGACCCTCCCATGGTGACCTTGGCCGTATATCTGGAGCCACATGGTCCATTGATTTTGCAGTGAGGGCGACCCTTGGTAGCCGAGGACCAGAAGATATTGTGAGACCTTGGTAAATCTGGCTCCAGCACCTCAAAAACGTTCCGAGTCTGAACTCCGGCGAGGTCCTAGCCTTGGGCACAGGTCGTCCTGTATCTGTAGTGCGGTTTTATGAATGAGGATTCCTTCTCGATGATATAATTAGCATTAAGTCGTCTGCTCCAGAAAACGAGCTCCTAATGTAAACGTCTTCCTGAGCGTGGCGGCTGTGACCTGTAAAGATTTCAGTTCACGGGAAACAATTCAGCGTGAAAATCGGCCGGCGCTCTTCCCCACCTGCTACAATAGTACTTGGCAGAGCTCGCGGGATCCTGTTACTCTTTTACGGTATTGATGTAACGTTATCGCCTCCATCCACAAGAGCCTCGTAATAATGGATCAACGTCCCATTCCCAAATTCGTAGTTGTGTATCGGTGGGCGGACCATCCAGAGACCTCGGCACAAAATGCACTGCCCCCTCTGCCTCGGCTTGTACTAGCCCCTGGTAACATAGTAACATAGTAACATAGTTTATAAGGCTGAAAAAATCCCTCCGTCCATCCAGTTCTTCCTGTTTTCCTGCAAGATGATCCAGAGGAAGGCAAAAAACCCCTGTGAGGTAGAAGCCAATTTTCTTCACTTTAGGGGAAAAAATTCCTTCCCGACTCCAATCAGACATCAGAATAACTCCCTGGATCAACGACCCCTCTCTAGTAAACTATAACTGTAATATTATTACCTCCAGAAATACATCCAGGCCCCTCCTGATTCTCTTTAGTGAACTTACCATCACCACCTCCTCAGGCAGAGAGAGTTCCATAGTCTCACGGCTCTTACCGTAAAGAATCCTCTTCTATGTTTGTGTACAAACTTCTTTCCTCCAGACGCAGAGGATGTCCCCCTCGTCACAGTCACAGTCCTGGGGATAAATAGATGATGGAGGAGATCTCTGTACTGACCCCTGATATATTTATACATAGTTATTACAATCTCCCCTCAGTCGTCTTTTTTCTAAAGTGAATAAGCCTAACTTTGATAATCTTTCTGGGTCCTGTAGTGCACCCATTCCAGTTATGACTTTAGTTGCCCTCCTCTGAACCCCTTCTCAGCTCTGCTATGTCTGCCTTGTTCACAGGAGCCAGAACTGTACACAGTCCTCCATGTGTGGTCTGACTAGTGATGTGTAAAGTGGCAGGACTATGTTCTCATCACGGGGCATCTCTGCCTCTTCTGATGCAACCTATTATCTTATTGGCCTTGGCAGCAGCTGTCTGACACTGGTTTCTACAGCTTAGTTTGCTGTTCACTAAAATTCCTAGGTCCTTTTCCATGTCAGTGTTACCCAATGTTTTACCATTTAGTATGTACTGGTGACTTGCATTATTCCTTCCCATATGCATAACCTTACATTTGTCAGTGTTAAACCTCATCTGCCACTTCTCTGCCCAAGCCTCCAGTCTATCCAGATCCTGCTGTAGCAGTGTACTGTCCTCTGTAGTATATATACAGTATACTGTCCTCTGTAGTATATATACAGTATACTGTCCTCTGTAGTATATATACAGTGTACTGTCCTCTGTAGAATATATACAGTGTACTGTCCTCTGTAGAATATATAGTGTACTGTCCTCTGTAGTGTATATACAGTGTACTGTCCTCTGTAGTGTATATACAGTGTACTGTCCTCTGTAGTGTATATACAGTGTACTGTCCTCTGTAGTGTATAGTCACAGTGTACTGTACCGCAACTCATCCTAAGTAGCCCCACGTATGAATGTGCCACAATGCCCATTACTCTGCTGGTTTTTGGACCCCCTACTGATTCTAAGGAGAGGCTGTCAAAGTCCTGGAGGACCCTTTTAATTTGGGACGTGGTCCAGTGAGCCCCATTTCATCCACTTACTAGACCCAAAGGTTGACTGGGGACGGTGGACCTTTACCTCTTGTCCTCTGGAGATTTATAGACGCACAGATTATTATTTTTTTGTATGTCCTAATATCTTGGCTTTTGCAGCTGCTACTTGACGTTGAGTAAAGCTGCGACTTGGCTTACTTGTTAATGGCTCATGCACACAACCGGCTCGGCCACGTGGACATACAAACACTGAATGCACACACAGAGTCTTTTTTTTTGCGGACCCATTGAAGTAAATGGTTCCACATACGGACCGCAAAAAAACCCCCAGAGCGGACAAAGGAAACATAAAAAACCCTAACCCTAAGGGCTCATGCCATGAACGTATTTTCCTTCTGTTTCCGTTTCATTTTTTTCAGGTCCATACGCGGAACGTCAATGGAGCTTAGAAAAAAACGGAAATGACTCTCCTTTTTGCATTGTTACAAAAAAAAAATGGATGGAACACGGATGTCATCTGTGTTTTTTTTTATTTTTTTTTTAATTTTTTATTTTTAGCATGTCCGTGTTTTGAACGCAACCTCGTTTTTTCCTCAGTATCCCATTGGCCTTTCGCGCAGATACCACACCGTTAATTTCTGTGGGGCGGTGCGCACATCCGTATTTTTCGTGTCCGTTCTGCGATTCTCGGAGCTTGCCCTGTTCCTGTCTATATTTGCAGATGGGAATAGCTGTTTCTGTTGATGGGAGTGAGAGAAATCCGGAACGCACGCGGTAGGCCTCCCATGTTTTGATTCGGTTGTGTTCACGAGGCCTAACATAGTCCTTCTCCTTTGCGTCTTTAGTCGGAGCGGCAAACGATTATCGCGCCGGGGCGAGGGGCATGCACGTTAAGTTTTCATCCCCCTCACGGGCCGGGCGGAGGGGGCGTGCCACCCTCTCAACATCTGGAGATGGTTTCATCTTTTAAAGCTTCGATTGCATCGTTTTCCACGTTCTGTCCTCCGGGTCCGGTGTAGCTGGCGGCGCAGGCGATGAACGCGGCGGCGGTGAGGAGCGATGCTCGGCGTGCTGGTACAGCTGGATCCGGATGCGGCAGGACGCCACAAGCCCTCCCTCTGTCTCATTGTGCTCCACAGCTGCCGTTTGACCTTCCGCCCGTCGTCTGATATCTGATTGTGCATTCACTCTCGTCTTCGCCCGCTCTCGTCTGAACGCCTCGGTAATTGCGATTATATTCATCCTGATGGGTTATTGTTATGGAGCTCGGCTCTTCTGCGTTTTTTTCGGATTAATGAGTAACGCAGCCGCACACGGCGTAAGATGGAAATGAGTGGCACAAAGCTCGGCGATGTCCTGACGCTGCGTACGTGTTGTCGGATGAAGCTTTGTGGCGGTGTTAATTTAAAGGGGTTGCACATGATTAGAAAAAACATGGCTGCTTTCTTGAAACAGCGCCACGCCTGTGCACAGGTTGCGTGCGGCATTACATTCACTTCAGTGGGCCTGAGCTGCAATACTAGATACTGGCGCTACAAGAAAGCATTTGGCGCACAAGCTTGTACAGGGATGGAGACCGCCGGGTGCCACAGTAAAAACCGTATGAGGTTGCTGATAATGGACACTGAACGAGCAGGGAATGCTGGGATATTCCAGCTCTGAAGCCTGCAGAATTAGGAATGCAGCTCTGGAGGACAGTACAAGGTGTACATTATACTGTGCCTGCGTCTGATTGTTGGTTTCCCCTCCATTAGGTGATAGTCAATGTGAAGGTACTTTGGAGGCGTTCTTGTAGGACTTTTAGCGGGACTTTTAGACCCTGCATTGTGTGGTTCGCGCCGTGTTCTTGGGACCACCCTCAATTATTCCTGCGCTCGGTCTAATTCGCCAGCTTCCTGGATGCTTTTCATTTTGGACAAATTGGAGATGAATCTCTTCTCCCGGATCGGCCTACGTGGCCGGCATACCGAACAGTCATGGAGCCCGGCTGGTTATCAGCATTTACCAGGACTTCTGATTTTTTTTTTTGGGGGGGGGGGCGGGATTTTGACGGTGGCCACTAAATGTACGCAACGTCCATCCCGATGACAGATCGCTCAATATAAAAATTTGGATCAGAGACCTGACTCATGGAAGCAAATGCAAGTGGATCCTGACAACCTTCCGTAGATCCGGAAGCCCTGGCCAGTGTCAGGTCTGCGTCCAGGGCCGCCTCGTATAACCCTGCATTGATCGCTGCGTACGTTTTTGAGCTGTAGAACTGCCAGCGCTGTTTTTCGTATATTTGCTTGTGTCATCAGGGAAATGTTTGCAGCATCTATTGTGCTGGCGTAGCACCCGCAGTGACCCTGATTGCCCGCTATGAAGGGCACCTGGGGTGTATTATGGAGATGAAGCCCAGAAATGGCTGTGTCCATGGTCACCTCCGTCATAACTGAGCTTCATACTTACTAGCCCTGGGTTTCTACTGTAGGTATACACACAGACGTGGCCGTGGCCTAGACGTTCAGCACTAGAGATATTTGGCGACGTCGTGTTGGCTGATACACGATGCATGTTCAGCCTTAAAAGGGTTTTACCCTCAGGATAGGTCATCGGTATCTGATTGGTGGTGGTCTGACCTCCACAGCCCACATTAATCAGCTGTTGGAGTTTGTGGCCTCAATCATGTGGTCATGTGAATGGGGCTGAGCTGCAATACCAAGCGCGACCACTATGCAATGTACGGCGCTGCGAAGAGGCTGCAGCGCTCTTACCAGTTGCTGTGACCTTCTTCAAACAGCTAGTCGGGCTCGCCTCTCCCTCACCCTCTGAGGGTTCCCCGTGCTCCTCAGGTGCCCACGTCTCCTGACCTCTGAGGGTTCCCCGTGCTCCTCAGGTGCTCACGTCTCCTGACCTCTGAGGGTTCCCTGTGCTTCTCAGCTGCTCACGCCTCCCGACCTCTGAGGGTTCCCCGTGCTCCTCAGCTGCTCACGCCTCCCGACCTCTGAGGGTTCCCCGTGCTCCTCAGGTGCTCAACGTCTCCCGACCTCTGAGGGTTCCCCGTGCTCCTCAGGTGCTCATGTCTCCTGACTTCTGAGGGTTCCCCGTCTCTCAGCTGCTCACGCTCCCGACCTTTGAGGGTTCCCCGTGCTCCTCAGGTGCTTCACGTCTCCCGACCTTGGAGGGTTCCCCTGTGCTTCTCAGCTGGCTCACGCCTCCCGACCTCTTGAGGTTCCCCGTGCTCCTCAGGTGCTCAACGTCTCCTGACCTCTGAGGGTTCCCCGTGCTCCTCAGGTGCTCACGTCTCCTGACCTCTGAGGGTTCCCCGTGCTCCTCAGTGATCATGTCTCCCGACTTGAGGGTTCCCTGTGCTTCTCACGCTGCTCACGCTCCCGACCTCTGAGGGTTCCCCGTGCTCCTCAGCTGCTCACGCCTCCCGACCTTTGAGGGTTCCCCCGTGCTCCTCAGGTGCTCACGTCTCCTGACCTCTGAGGGTTCGCTGTGCTCCTCAGCTGCTCACGTCTCCCGACCTCTGAGGGTTCTCTGTGCTCCTCAGGTGCTCACGTCTCCCGACCTCTGAGGGTTCTCTGTGCTCCTCAGGTGCTCACGTCTCCTGACCTCTGAGGTTCTCTGTGCTCCTCAGGGTGCTCACGTCTCCTGACCTCTGAGGGTTCTCTGTGCTCTCAGGTGCTCACGTCTCCCGAGCTCTGCAGGGTTCCCCGTGCTACTCAGGTGCTCACATCTCCTGACCTCTGAGGGTTCCCCGTGCTCCTCAGGTGCTCACGTCTCCTGACCTCTGAGGTTCCCTGTGCTCCTCAGCTGCTCACGTCTCCTGAACCTCTGAGGTTCCCTGTGCTCCTCAGCTGCTCACATCTCCTGACCTCTGAGGGTTCTCTGTGCTCCTCAGGTGCTCACATCTCTGACCTCTGAGGGTTCTCTGTGCTCCTCCAGGTGCTCACATCTCCTGACCTCTGAGGTTTCCTTGCTCCTCAGCTGCTCACCTCTCCTGACCTCTGAGGGTTCTCTGTGCCTCCTCAGGTGCTCACCTCTCCTGACCTCTGAGGGTTCCCCGTGCTCCTCAGGTGCTCACATCTCCTGACCTCTGAGGGTTCCCCGTGCTCCTCAGGTGCTCACCTCTCCTCTGACTTCTGAGGGTTCCCTGTGCTCCTCAGCTGCTCACATCTCTCGACCTCTGAGCGTTCTCTGTGCTCCTCAGGTGCTCACATCTCTCGACCTCCGAGGGGTTCACTGTGCTCCTCAGCTGCTCACCTCTCCTGACCTCTGAGCGTTCTCTGTGCTCCTCAGGTGCTCACATCTCCTGACCTCTGAGGGTTCTCTGTGCTCCTCAGGTGCTCACATCTCCTGACCTCTGAGCGTTCTCTGTGCTTCAGCTCACTCGCTGCGCTGTGCTCCTCAGCTGCTCACGCCTCCTGACCTCTGAGGGTTCTCTGTGCTCCTCAGGTACTCACATCTCCTGACCTCTGAGGGTTCTCTGTGCTCCTCAGGTTCTCACATCTCCTGACTCATTTACAACTGATGTACACATGTGGATCTGGCGGCCGTCATCCTGTCCCTTCTCCCTAGGTCTCTGTCCTGGTTCTGCTCTGCAGGATTCTTGTCTTAATTCTGCGTTTTGTGTGTTTTTTGCTTTCCTGTCTTGCTGAAATCTCTATTTCTTAGCCGCTCAGGTATTTAAATGTCAGGGTAGTATTAGAAGGATACTTAAAGGTCACACGCCGGGTATTAACTCATATCACAGAGCAGAGAATGAATGTCTCCTGGACGGCCGAGCGATAGACTTCTCCGACCACCAGTGACCACCTCTTCACAAAGCGTCCCCTGCGCGTCACTGCCGGCGTCTGGAGACCTTTTCCCCTGGAGATATGGACTCTGCGCTGCCTCCTACTGGAGCGAGTGGCTGCCGTTAAAGGGGTTCTCCCATGACTAATGTAAAAAATGAAAATCAGACATCCTATATAGGACATGACAATCTCTTTCTAACAAAGCTAGAACCAGCCCTGTACCTCACATGGACCCAGAGATCTCCACATTCATTGCTCTGCTAGATTTATATCAAGCTGACAGCTCAAGGGGAGGGTTTTTTCTGCTGCAGCTCAGGGGGCGTGTCAATGCTCTCCCTGTCACAGCTCAGGGGGCGTGTCTCAGCTCTCCCTATCACAGTTCAGGAGCGTGTCTCGGCTCTCTCTGAGTGGGCTGATCTGAGGTCTGATGGGGTCTGAGTGGGCTGATATGGGGTCTGAGTGGGCTGATCTGAGGTCTGATGGGGGCACAGTGGGCTGATCTGAGGTCTAATGGGGGCACACTGGGCTGATCTGAGGTCTGATGGGGGCACACTGGGCTGATCTGAGGTCTGATGGGGGCACACTGGGCTGATCTGAGGTCTGATGGGGCACACTGGGCTGATCTGAGGTCTGATGGGGGCACCACTGGGCTGATCTGAGGTCTGATGGGGGCACACTGGGCTGATCTGAGGTCTAATGGGGGCACACTGGCTGATCTGAGGTCTGATGGGGGCACACTGGGCTGATCTGAGGTCTGATGGGGCACACTGGGCTGATCTGAGGTCTGATGGGGGCACACTGGGCTGATCTGAGGTCTGATGGGGGCACACTGGGCTGATCTGAGGTCTGATGGGGGCACACTGGGCTGATCTGAGGTCTGATGGGGGCACACTGGGCTTATCTGAGGTCTGATGGGGCACACTGGGCTGATCTGAGGTCTGATGGGGGCACACTGGGCTGATCTGAGGTCTGATGGGGGCACACTGGGCTGATCTGAGGTCTGATGGGGGCACTCTGGGCTGATCTGAGGTCTGATGGGGGCACACTGGGCTGATCTGGGGTCTGATGAAAAATGTTTTTTTCTTATTTTCCTAATTCTAAAATCTGGGGTGCATCTTATCAGGTGCGACTTATAAAGCAAAAAATACAGTATATATATATATATAATTTTTTTTTTTTTTTTTTTTTAACTGGATGAAAAAATGTGGTGTGCCCCCCAACGTATACGTCAAATGAATGACAAAAACGTAATGTGAACCTGGCTGAAGATACGTAATAGATATTGTGTAGACAGGCCACAGCCCTCGACATTCAGGCGTTTTCAGGAGCCGCTGTGTGCCAGAACCAGGCTTAGGATAGGTCATTGATGGTAAATCTCCCCGAACACCCCTTTTAATAAAATATTATCTGTTTCGTGGCCCGCGGGCGAGATAAAGCTTTACGAAGCGTAAATCTATATGAAAGAAATACCTGTAAGTTGCAGAGCACCGAATCTGGTGTGAAAGTGTGTCCGGGATACGTGTGGGGAGTCGTGTATTTAAACCCTCTAAACCTGCATCTGGACAGAATCGGGGACCATAAAACAAGTACACGCAGGGTATAAGATAGTAATCAAAAGTACTACCTACTACTAACCAGTCATGGAGCATTAAAGAAGAACTCCCACAAAAAAATTTTATTCCATGTCCTGCTAGAAAGGTACATGATGTAATCTGTAGTGAGTGTCATTTTATTACCAGTGTCTGTATTTGTGAGTTATATCTCACTGATGTTTCTCATCTGTGTCATGTGACCAGCAATCAGACTCACCAACTCACACAGCACCTTATGTGTGGACAGGAAGTCTAATTCTCTATGCATTCCTATGGGAGCCTCACTCTGAGTTTCATAGGAAAGAATAGAGCAGTGACTGGCTTCCTGTCCTGGGTCAGTTAGAGGTCAGGGAGTTGGTCACATGACCCAGCTACAATAAGAAGAGAGGGGATAACTCACAGATACAGTCTCTGATGAGAAGATTACATTCACTATAGATTACATCATGCACCTTTCTAACTGGTCAGAGAATAAAAATTTTTGCCGAAGTTCTTCTTTAAGTTGCAATAATAATAAATATAAAGATAGAGATATATATACTCACACACTGTAAATATATTTTGTTTGCCATACGTTTTCCTGTCTCATTAGATGTTTGTTCTGTCGCAGGGACCATTTCTAGGACAACTATCTGAAATGACAGCGATCTGATCCTTTCTTCTTCTATCTTCACCTGGTTTGATCTTTGGTTCCTTCTGTGTCCGCGGCTTTCAGGTCTGAGCAGGATCCAGGACCATTTGTCTTTGTAGAACAGGTAAGTGGTCTCCGCGTTTCTTTTATTGTAGGTTTATCTGATTGACGTGTCATTTATTACTGCTCATCCTGGCAATAGAAATAGATGAGATGTCGCGTTGGACCTTCATCATTAGGATGATACGAATCTAGTGGAGGTCGGAGAAGGGGGGTGGGTCTATAGGTTGTATCGGGGATGGAGATCTTTAGGGGGCAGCTGAGGGATCGCATTATTTTATCTCCCTGAGATGATCATCTAGATCCATGATCAGCATCCTCCGGTGAAACTAAGACTCCCAGCGTGCACCGTAGCTTGTCTGATATCAGATCTCCCATAGAAGTGTAGGGAGCATGCTGGGAGTTGTAGTTTCACAATGGCTGGAGGTTGCTGATTCCTGATCTAGATGATAATCTCAGATTGATGAAAACAATGCGATCCCTCAGCTTCCCCCTAAAGATCTCCATCCCTTATACAATATATAGTCCCCCGCCCCCTCGTTCTCTGACCTCCACTTGCAGTACCACGCACAACCTGTGGACAGATGTGGCGCTATTTTTAGAAGAAAGTATCCGTGGTATTCGACTTGGCCACAAAAGCCACCGCTGTAGCTGCTAAATACAAGTAAGTGATCCTGGAGGATCTAGGTGGTGGGAGGCTCCCGACCCTGCTTCTTATAGCTGCTGGAATATAATTGGGACGTGTTCACATCTTACAGATTTGTTGCAGACGTTTCTACGAAGTAAAATCTGCTCCGTACGTGTTATTGGAGTTGCGCATGGATTTGGCGAGGGTAATGTGACGTGTCGTGCCGCCATCTGCAGAGAATGATGGTGAATGTGGTTCAGCGGAAATATAGAAGGACCAGATATCTGCCGAATGTCAGGATGCGTAATCCTGCGGGCGTAACGCCGCCACATTCACCATCATTCGTTGCCATGTATTAGCGCTAAATACTAGTGTCGTTTACTGGTCGGATGGTGTACTCCAGTCCATGAGAGCAACTGGGAAGGAGCAGGCTTAGGGCTCATGCACACGACTGTATGTACTTTGCAGTCCCCAAAAAAAACGGATCCGCAAAAAACACAAATAGCGTCCGTGTGCATTGCGTAATTTGCAGAATGGAACAGCCGTCCCTAATAGAACAGTCCTGTCCTTGTCTGTAATGCAGACAATAATGGGACATGTTCTATGCGGAACAGACATACGGAAACGGAGTACACACAGAGTAACTTTCGTTTTTTTGTGGACCCATTGGAATGAATGGTTCCCCGTACGGTCTGCAAAAAAAATGGAACCGATACTGAAAGAAAATACGTTTGTGTGCATGAGGCCTTAGACCTGAGTAGTAGATGCTACCAAGGGAATGCCGTTAGACTGAGAAAAAGAAAGATTTAACTCAGCGGGTGTGTCCTTTCTGCTGCAGCTCTCTCCCTATCACTTCTCATGAAGTGTGTCCTTTCTGTTGTATCCCTCTCCCTTGCACAGCACATAGGGCATGCCCTTTCTGCTGCAGCTCTCTCCCTATCAGAGCTCATGGGGCGTGTCCTTTTGGCTGCTGCTCTCTCCCTTCCACAACACATGGGGTGTGTCCTTTCTGCTGCAGCTCTCTCCCTTCCACAACACATGGGGTGTGTCCTTTCTGCCGCAGCTCTCTTCTGGTAATTACCAGTAATTATCAGCTTTTAACGGTAGATGGTAGCAGTGGATGGATGGAACTGAGCATGTGTGACCACCTTCAGGATGTTACTGAGGTAAACAGAATGAGGAAAAGAACAAACAGCAGGTGGCGCTATACAGATGCCCCCTTAAAGGGGTATTCCCATCTCAGACAATGGGGGCATATCTCTAGGATGGGACCCGCACCTATATCCAGAACGGAGCAGGGAAAGTGGAGGGGGGGGGGGGGGGGTGCACTGTGCATGCGCAGCTGACCTCCATTCATTTCTATGGGAGCAGCGCCTGGTGGTGGCCGGACCCCGGGAAACCCGCGATCCTCCAGCCACAACGTTCCCCGCTCCGTTCTTGTTGACGGTCCGGGTCCACTTTTGCATTTCAGCATCCTTTTTTTTTTTTTTTCTTTGTTGTTCTAGTATGAGACGAGAAATAGTTTTTTGTTTTTGTTTTTTTGCGCTGTTTGGCGGTGTATATAAATTAGGATGCGAAGATAAGAAAAACACTCTTTTCTTTCGTTTTCTTTGTCTCCTCACGTTTCGCACTGAATACATTCGTTCTTCAGGTTTAGTAGTTGCAGTTTTTTTTTTGTTTTTTTGTGCCCTGTAAGCGCAAGAAAATGTTTCATCCTGAATCATTAACCAGCCGTGACCCGAATTCGGAGAAATATCACCGACTTGTAGTCCACATGATGCAAACGGATCGCCACGTTGTAAAGGGCATTTATAGGTGAAGTCATAACTTTTGAGGAGTCATCAATCAAACATCCATCACATATAGCGGGAAGATACAGCAATGGTACAAACCGCGGTCCCACCCGGCAGGGCTGTGGAGTCGGTGTCCATTTTGGTGGAGTTGGAGTCGGTATAAAATGGACCAACTCCACCAATATATAATAAATTGTTACATTTAGTTCAGTGCAGTATGTGCTGAATATATCTTCATAAGAGTTTGGGAAAAGGATGAAATGTCCTAGAAATGTCTGTTCTATTCCTGAACTATTCTGTGTGCTGCCCTTTATGTAGATGCTCAGTAGTGAAACTCCTCTGCTACAGATCAGAGGAAAAAGGCACTGGGAAGGAATGGCTGCACTCATCTCAGATCTGCTGGAGAAAACAGGATTAAAGAGGACCTCTCATGGGTCCAGACATTGTGAAATAAGTAAAAGGTTATGTAGGGCATCGAGCATGGATCTAAGAGATCTCAATATTTTTTTTTTCTGGGCACCGCTCCATTCGCCCACTCTGCTGCTGTTAAATTCTCCCGCGTGCTATGCTAATGAATAGCATCAGAACAGGGTGGAGAAGACACCAGGGTTTCTCAATAGGCGTCTCCTTCTCCCTGGCTGTAGTGCTGTCCAATCACAGCGGAGAGCGTCACAGCCAGGGAGAAGGTGAGCTTTTTTTATTTTTATTTTTTATTTTACTTACATAGTATGGCTCCACCTGGTGATCTAGTATGGCTTACATTAGTATGGCTCCACCGGTGATTACTTACATAGTATGGCTCCACTTACTTACATAGTATGGCTCCTCCACCTGGTGATTCACATTGTATACTTACATAGTATTGGCTCACTGGTGTCAGTTACTTCATAGTATGGCTCCACCTGGTGTGATCAGTTACTTACATAGTATGGCTCCACCTGGGTGAATTCAGTTACTTACATAGTATGGCCTCCACCGGTGTTCAGTTACTTACATAGTATGGCTCCACCTGGTGATCAGTTACTTACATAGTATGGCTCCACCTGGTGATCAGTTATTACATAGTATGGCTCCACCTGGTGTTTCAGTTACTTACATAGTATGGCTCCACCTGGTGTTCAGTTAACTTACATAGTATGGCTCCACCTGGTGATTAGTTACTTACATAGTATGGCTCCACCTGGTGATCAGTTACTTACATTAGTATGTAGCTCCACCTGGTGTTCATTACAGTACTTTACATAGTATGGCTCCACTCCTGTGTTAGTTACTTACATAGTATGGCTCCCCCTGTGTGATCAGTTACTTAATATAGTATGGCTCCCCTGGATGTTCAGTTACTTACATAGTATTGGCTCCACCTGGTGTTCATTACTTACATAGTATGGCTCCACCTGGTGGTGATTCAGTTACTTACATAGTATGGCTCCCCCTGGTGATCAGTTACTTACATAGTATGGCTCCCTGGTGTTCAGTTACTTACATAGTATGGCTCCACGTGGTGTTCATTACTTACATAGTATGGCTCCACCTGGTGATCAAGTTACTTACATAGTATGGCTCCACCTGGTGATCAGTTGCTTATATAGTATGGCTCAACCTGGCGTTTACTGATGTAGCACGGAGCCACCTGGGATTCATTTACATTTACTGGTGCCACCTGGTGTAAATTTGCCCACAAAGTATGGCGGTGCTTGGGGTACTTTTGCTTATGTAGTATGGCACCACTTGGAGTATTTACGTAGCATGGCGTCGCCTGGCATTCGTTTACTTAAGTTGTATGGTGCCACCTGGTGTTCACAGTGTATAGCAATGTGCACATCCTCCTATTGAGCTGAGTGCTGGTCACACATGCTCAGTCGCTCTCCCTGCAGCCTGGTCTCTGTGTAGTGATCCTCTATTCCCTGCAGGCGGCCTATAGAAATATCCTTCTGCCTGCTTGTCCAGAGGAGCAGAGCCTCTGCAGTACATGGCGGTAAAGGTGACAAGACCGTGCCAGACATTGTATGTATGAAATCTTTCATTTTCCTCTGACTCCCCCTGGGTGTCTCTCGGGGTATGGGTGCCAAAATCTGCTAATCTGGTTGCCATGGCTACATCCATCATGTATGCATTTAATATATATATATATATATATATATATAACTAGATTACACGATACATAACTTTGGATGTTACCGTGACACCGAGAATGATATCCACCATTCTTTACACTGCTGGCTGCCTTCAGACAACTAGGTGTAGAGCTCCTTTGAGTGGTGGCGTTGTCAGGTGTAGTTTTTGTCTGTTCCGCCTCCATTCTCTTGGTTATATAACCGTTCTATTCTTAGGGGTCACGTACCGCCATCTCCACGCCATGTCCGCAGCTCCCTCGTGTCAGCAGATGGATCATTCACCACTTAGTGATCTCATGCAAGCACTGGGGACACGATGTAGGAGCAGCCACCGGCTGGTGTGAGGGCGGGCAGCGGGTGCTCCTCACAGGGCACTGCCGGGGCCTCCGGAGAGGAGTAGAACGCTGGAAGTGGTTTTCCAGGACCCATCCTGAGGACTGGTCATCAGTATCCGATCGGTGGCCGCCAAATCCCTGGGACACCCCCCCCCTCCTATGGACAGGTCATCAATATTTTCCTGGAATGCCCCTTCTTCATATTTTTGTCCTTTTTTTTTTTTTTTTTTTTTTTTTTTTTTTTTTTTCCCCATGTTTTTTTTTTTTTGTTTGCATTTTTTTTACTTGGTATTTATTTTGTACATATATTTTCCTGCTTAGTCCAGTAGAGAAGAGAGCACAGCTCCATACTTCTACTAGTGGCTGTGGCTGGTATTACAGTTCTATCTCATTTACTACCAGGCACAGCTCCATACTTCTACTAGTGGCTGTGGCTGGTATTACAGTTCTCTCCCATTTCATACCAAGCACAGCTCCATACTTCTACTAGTGGCTGTGGCCGGTATTACAGTTCTCTCCCGTTTATAACCAGGCACAGCTCTTACTTCTACTAGTGGCTGTGGCTGGTATTACAGTTCTCTCCCATTTCATACCAAGCACAGCTCCATACTTCTACTAGTGGCTGTGGCCGGTATTACGTTCTCATCCCGTTTATACAGGCACAGCTTCTTACTTCTACTAGTGGCTGTGGTGGTATTACAGTTCTTTCCCATTTACTACCAAGCACAGCTCCTACTTCTACTTAGTGTCTGTGGCCGGTATTGCAGTTCTCTCCTGTATAACCGGCACAGCTCTACTTTACTAGTGCTGGCCGTATCGTTTCTCCCGTTTATAACCAGGCACAACTCCTTACTTCTACTAGTGGCTGTGGCCGGTATTACAGTTCTCTCCCATTTCATACCAAGCACAGCTCCTTACTTTTACTAGTGGCTGTGGCCGGTATTACAGTTCTCTCCCATTTCATACCAAGCACAGCTCCTTACTTCTACTAGTGGCTGTGGCTGGTATTACAGTTCTATCCCATTTCATACCAAGCTCCTTACTTCTACTAGTGGCTGTGGACAGTATTGCAGTTCTCTCCCATTTACTAGCAGACACAGCTCCTTACTTCTACTAGTGGCTGTGGCCGGTATTACAGCCTAGTCCTTTTTACAATTGGGCACATCCAGTACCAATTGGATGAAGCATTCACTGTGGCCCCTTTTAAGATCTGTCCTAATAATTGCACACATCCTGTAAAATCCCTTTAAATATTTTTATTTTTTATTAATTTTCTTTTTGATATTAATCTAGTTATTATCTTCATATTATTATCTGCTTCCTCTCTAACGAGCCGGCGCCCCCGGGGTCCGTCCCCACCATCACACGCGCCGCCCTCATAACTCCGGTTAGGAGACTGTAAGGTGTCATTATTTAATCAGTGCTGTCTGAGAGCTTCCTTCGGTCCGCGCCCGGTGTGATTTTCGCCGTCTGGTGTATGTACGGTTGCTTGGTTACAGCAGAGAATTGTGTCTCTTGGAATTGTCATTGGTGTATTGCAGACTTCCTCCGCTCCCTCTTCAAGAACCCTTCTCCGATGTTTTTTTAAAGGGAAATCGACCTCCTTCTGAAGAGCTCTTTACTTCCACTTATATCTTTATAAAAATTGCTGGTGGGAAAAAAAATCCTTAAATTGCTGAAAATGAGACCATTGGTGTACTTAGGATGATGCAGTGTTTAGATATTTGCTCTAATATGTAGTGAACAAGTGTTGTGTTCTCCTGCAGTGCCCCCGCAGGGAACATGAGGAATTGCAGTTAATATTCCCATCTATAAGCTGTTCATGTAATGCACTGGGTCCTCCTCTGTCAAATGTTTTTGGTGCTTTTGCCAGAGGTTAAACCTTTATTGTTAAGAATTTTGTACCTTTTTTTAAATTGATATGCCAGATGTAGTCCATCATACACTAGAGTGACGTACCATGCAGGCAAATGATCCAATTAACAATGATCACCTCTCAGGGGTAACAAGGTCTAGTAGTAACAAACCCTTAAATCTGAGTTATATTCTTGTACATAGGAGCAGTATTATAGTAGTTATATTCTTGTACATAGGAGCAGTATTATAGTAGTTATATTCTTGTACATAGGAGGCAGTATTATAGTAGTTATATTCTTGTACATAGGAGCAGTATTATAGTAGTTATATTCTTGTACATAGGAGCAGTATTTATAGTATTATATTCTTGTACATAGGAGCATATTATATATTATACTTGAGCAGTATATATTATATTTGTACATAGGAGTATTATATAAAGTATCAGTATATAGTTTAGCACTTTAATAGTATATATATATATCTTTATATAGCAGTATTATATAGTTATATTCTTATAATAGGCAAAGTATAATATCTATTGGCCTCCTGGTGTTCATTACTTACATAGTTATGGCTCCACGTGGTGTTCATTTGCTTACATAGTATGGCTCCATCTGGTGCTCATTTGCACAGTACTATGGGCTCAACCTGCGTTTTACTGAGTAGCACGAGCCACCTGGATGTCATTTAATTTACTCTGCCACTGTTTAAACCCAAAAGTATGGCCGGTGCTTGGGTACATTGCTTATGTAGTAATGGCCACCCTTGGAGTGGTATATTCTTGTACATAGGAGCAGTATTATAGTATTATATTCTTGTACATAGGACAGTATTATAGTAGTATATTCATACATAGGAGCAGTATTATAGTAGTATTCTTGTAACAGGGCATTTAATAGTATTATTCTAGTAGTTATATTCTTGAGCAGTACATATTATTCTTGTACATAGGAGCATATATTAGTAGTTATATTCACATAGTATATAGTATAGTATAGCAGTATATATATTATATTCTTTATAGGGGCAGTATTATAGTAGTTAATTCACATAGGAGCAGTATAGTAGTTATATTCTTGTACATAGTTATTATAGTTATATTCTGTACATAGAGCAGTATATAGTTATATTCAGTATTTAGTATCTTGTACATAGGAGCAGTATTATATAGTTATATTCTTGTACATAGGCAGGTATCTATATTATTATATCTTGTACATAGGAGCAGTATTATAGTAGTTATATTCTTGTATAGGAGGCATTATAGTAGTTATATTTTAGCATATTATAGTTATATTCTTGTACATAGAGCAGTATTATAGTAGTTATATTCTTGTACATAGAGAGCATATATATTATATTACATAGGAGCAGTATTATATAGTTATATTCTTGTACATAGGAGCAGTATTATAGTAGTTATATATCTTGTACATAGGAGCAGTATTATAGTAGTTATATTCTTGTACATAGGAGCAGTATTATAGTAGTTATATTCTTGTACATAGGAGCAGTATTATAGTAGTTATATTCTTGTACATAGGAGCAGTATTAGTAGTATTATATATCTTGTACATAGGAGTATTATAGTAGTTATATTCTTGTACATAGGAGCAGTATTATAGTTAGTATTATAGTTATATATTGTACATAGGAGCAGTATTATAGTATCAGTTATATTCTTGTACATAGAGCAGTATTATATAGTTATATAGTACATAGCAGTAATAGTATTATATTCTTACATAGGAGCAGTATTATAGTATTATATTCTTGTACATAGGAGCAGTATTATAGTAGTTATATTCTTGTACATAGGAGCAGTATTATAGTAGTTATATTCTTGTACATAGGAAGTTATATAGTTATATTCTTGTACATAGGAGGCAGTATTATAGTAGTTATATTCTTGTACATAGGAGCAGTATTATAGTAGTTATATTCTTGTACATAGGAGCAGTATTATAGTAGTTATATTCTTGTACATAGGAGCAGTATTATAGTAGTTTATATTCTTGTACATAGGAGCAGTATTATAGTAGTTATATTCTTGTACATAGGAGCAGTATTATAGTAGTATATATTGTACATAGGAGCAGTATTATAGTAGTTATATTCTTGTACATAGGAGCAGTATTATAGTAGTAGTAGTATATTCTTGTACATAGGAGCAGTATTATAGTAGTTATATTCTTGTACATAGGAGCAGTATTATAGTAGTACATAGTTGTCTTTACATAGGAGGAGTATATAGTAGTTATATTCTTGTACATAGGAGGCAGTATTATAGTAGTATATTCTTGTACATAGGACAGTATATCTGTAGGATATATAGTAGTCGTACATATTATAGTAGATATTCTTGTACAGTATTATATAGTTATATTTTGTTATTATAGTAAATTATAGGAGCAGTATTATTAGTAGTATATTCTTTTACATAGTATTATAGTTATATTTTATATGTACATAGGAGTATTATATATTATATTCACATAGGAGCAGTAATTATAGATAGTTATTTTCTAGTACATAGGAGCAGTATATAGTAGCATATTCTTGTACATAGGAGCAGTATAGTTATATTCTTTGTATTATATAGTAGTATATTCTTGTACATAGGCAGTATTATATAACTATATTCTTGTACATAGGGCAGTATTATTATAGTTATATTCTTAGTACATAGGCATATTATAGTGTATATTCTGTACATAGGAGCATATTATAATAGTTACATAGGTTCTTATAGTATTATATCTGTACATAGGAGCAGTATTATAGTAGTTATATTCTTGTACATAGAGCAGTATTATAATAATATTCTTGTACACAGGAGGCATATTATAGTTATTATTTATATTCAATAGTACATAGGAGCAGTACTTATGAGTAGTTATATTCTTGTACCATAGGGCCGGTATTGATAGGTAGTTATATTCTTGGGTAACATAGGAGGCAGTACTTATAGTAGTTAGTTATTGCTTGTACATAGGAGGCCAGTATGGGTTATAGTAGTTATATTCCCTGTAACATACGGAGGCATTATGTATAGTAGTTATATTCCGTGGATACATAGGAGTGCAGTATTATTAGTAGTTATATTCCTGTACATAGGAGCAGTAATTATAGTAGTTATATTCTTGTACAATAGGCAGGCAGTATTAATAGTAGTTATATTCTTGTACATAGGAGGCAGTATTATAGTAGTTATATTCTTGTACATAGGAGGCAGTATTATAGTAGTTATATTCTTGTACATAGGAGGCAGTATTATAGTAGTCATATTCTTGTATATTCATTGAAAGGAGTTGCAAAATCTTTAATAACTGAAATCTTGAACCAGTAGGATAGTTTCTAGTGTATTAGATTCTCATTTTTATCTGTGAATCTGCATTAGGTCAGGAGCAGTTTGTGTTGTTCAGCTTCCTGCTTTTTATTCTGTGATTCTCTCCCCTCGGTGGTGCAGCGTCTGTGCCGCCATGCTGTGCTGCAGTGTCCCCTCACCGCCATCCATCAGTACGCTCCTGCAGATCATCTTCACCATCCATCTTATGTGTCAGGAGGTTTCATGTCCTACCAGGTGCAGCTGTCTCGGGGACAATGCACAGCATCCCATGTAAATACTCGTCATACACTGCGCTTACTGTGTGACGCCTCCATCCGCTTTCTGTATGTTGTCCCTTGGAAGGACGCAGCCTGAGATAAGTGGAAGAATGTTTTTTCTTCATATGTCACATCCATGACTCACCATTTTGGCATATGTTGTTATTGCAGCAGCTGAGTGTGTATTAGGAGGTTCTGCAGAGCACTGATTAGGTGTTTATATTAGGAGGTTTCTGCAGCACTTTGTAAATTAGGAGGGCTGCAGCAGCTGAGGGGTATTAGGAGGTTCTCAGCAGCTGAGGCTTGAAGGAGTTCTGTAGGTTGCAGCAGCTGAGGGTATTTAGCAGTTCTGCAGCAGTTGAGGGTGTATTAGAGGTTCTGAGGTGATGGAGGTTCAGGGGGTATTAGGAGTTCTGCAGCAGCTGAGGGGTATTAGGAGGTTCGTTGCAGCAGCTGAGGGGTGTATTAGGAGGTTCTGCCAGCAGCAGCTGAGGTGTGTGTATTTAGGAGGTTCGTTTGGTTTATGAGCTGAGGTGAGGTTGTATTAGAGGTTCTTGCAGCAGCTGATATTTTCTTCTAGCAGCTGAGGGGTGGAGAGGTTCTGCAGCAGCAGGGGTGTATTAGGAGGTTCTGCGCAGCTGAGGGTGTATTTAGAGGTTCTGCAGCAGCTGAGGGGTGTATTATGATGGTCCTATACTGAAGTTCTCCTGAAATACCCCATTATCCTACTGGTTGGCTCGATCAGTGGCCTTTCTACATGTGCAGACTGACCTAGTCCGGCCATTATAACTTTCCCAGGTTCCTAAATGACATAGTTGCAGAAGTCGGCCTTTACAAGTATCTGACAGCTTTCCTGGCTATCGGCATCTTTTCTTTAGGTTAGGACCACGGGCGGGCTACCTTCGGCGCTCCAGCTGTTGTGAAACTACAACTCCCAGCATGCATCTTCTCATAGAAATGAATGGAGCATGCTGGGAATTGTAGTTTCACAGCAGCTGGAGTGCCGCAGGTTGCCCCCACCAGTCGCACACTGACGATGGGACTAAACTGGAGTTTGTTCAGACAGTTGAAATAGGTTTGGTAATATTCTCCAGCCTAAATATTTTGTATAGGAAACTTTATTTACATGATGGTGCCCGGGGGCCTAGCCGTGGTATGAAAAAAATAAAAAAACACCATACTTTACACTACAGTTTTGAGTGAAAAATAAATTAGAGTAATTTCCTTACTTCACACCTAAATCAATTCTTTGTGGAGTCACTTCTTACTAAATAAAATATAAGATTACTTATGCCTCCCTGTATTGGCAGGAGGAGGTGGTAGTGTAATAAACTCCGCCTATGTGGTGACATCACCTGTATCTAGTGAGTGGTGTGTGGACGGAGATTGGCTGGTGATGTCATTGAAAATTATTAGCGCCTGCCGGGAGAGGACGGCCCATGCAGGCGGATCTATGGAACTTCTTAAAGGGATTTTCTGGTATTGTAGTACTGATGACCTGTTCCGCAGGATAGGTCATCAGTATCTGATCGGTGGGGGTCTGACACCCGGGATCCCCGCCGATCAGCTGTTTGAGAAGGTACCGGCGCTCCTGTGATCACTGCTACCTTCTTCCCGCTCACCAAGCACAGCGCCGTACATTGTATAGTGTTTGGTATTGCGCTTAGTCCTATTTGCTCCTAGGCCACGTGACCGATTAACGTGACGTCACTGGTTTCGGAAAAGCTAAGAGAAGGCCGCGGCGCTCACGGGAGCACCGGTGCCTTTTCAAACAGCTGATCGGCAGGGGGCCTGGGTGTCGGACCCCCACCGATCAGATACTGATGACCTATCCTGAGGATAGGTCATCAGTAGGGATGAGCGAACCCAAGGAAGTTCGGATTCGCCGGGTTCGGCCGAACTTAAGGTCAAAGTTCGGGTTTGGGACCCGAACTTTATCCCGAACCTGGACCCCATTCAAATCAATGGGGACCCGAACTTCCCTTTATTATTTTTCCGTTATAACATGGTTATAACTGAAAATAATAGCACTCCTAAGGCAGAATGCTAAATAAAATGGCCTTCTAGGGGTTAAAAATAATAAAAAAACAACTCACCTTGTCCACTTGATCGCTGCAGCCGGTGTCTTTCTACTTCTTCTTCTTCTCCTTTCAGGACCTGCAAAAGGACCTGCGGTGACATCACCACGTGGTAAGCGCAATGACGTCGATCGCAGGTCCTTTTGCAGGTCCTGAAGAAGAGAAGAGAAGAAGAAGTAGGAAGACACCGGCTGCGCTATCAAGTGGACAAGGTGAGTTTTTTTATTATTTTTAACCCCTAGAAGGCCATTTTGTTTAGCATTCTGCCTTAGGAGTGCTATTATTTTACGTTCTAACCATTTTATAATGGAAAATAATAAAATTACCCGAACACCGAACCTGAACTTTTATGAAAAAGTCCGGGTACCCGAACTCGCAAAGTTCAGTACGAACCCCAACTTTGCGGTTCGGGTTCGCTCAACCCTAGTCATCAGTAATAAAATACCGGAAAACCCCTTTAAAGCTGATCATGAGATCTCGGCACCGCCCGTATACCTCCTTTTAAATAACAATTACAGACATTCAAATCCAAATTTTTACAGCCGTGTGTGAATGATATCAGATGCTGCACCTTTGTAAGCTGCAGAGTTAGTGTAGCTGGCCCTTTAAGTTAGCACCGCCATACATCTTTTCCTGAATGGTGCACACTGGGTTTCCTCCTCCCATCCATCTTGTCATGTTACTAGGCTCAGCATGTCTGACTATTCCTAAACTGCTAAAGGGACCAGCTGCGCCTACAGCCGGATGATGGGTGTTCTCTCTGCCGCATCACTTCATCATTCAAGTTTTTCTTTTTTCTTCATGTGCCAGACGGTAGGGAATTGTATTTACTTATATAGTGAACTGCATCACCACAAGTAGGGTAACGCCGTTACTGCGTCTACAGGGCTCAGTGCAATAAGGCGAGACAAATGCTCATGTAGACGAGTAGATAAACTTTACAGTTCAAACACTAATGATTCATGTTGGACGATTATAGTGTAAAAGTGTGTAGTGACCGAGTGATTGTACTGGAAAGGCTCGTTTGATGCTTGTAAAGTCATTTATACTGATGAATAAAGTGTTTTTATTGCATTGTGGTGATGTAAAGGTAAATCATGGGGTCTGGTCTGGAGTGGGTTTTTATGTAAATAAAGTAACTGATCCTCTATTCAGCGAGTAATTGCATAAAAACAAATTCTTACACAATAATCCATGCTGCTCAATGCAACAATATAACTACTATAATACTGCCCCCTATGTACAAGAATATAACTACTATAATACTGCTCCTATGTACAAGAATATAACTACTATAATACTGCTCCTATGTACAAGAATATAACTACTATAATACTGCTCCTATGTACAAGAATATAACTACTATAATACTGCTCCTATGTACACAAGAATATATACTATAATACTGCCTCCTATGTACAAGAATATAACTACTATAATACTGCCTCCTATGTACAAGAATATAACTACTATAATACTGCTCCTATGTACAAGAATATAACTACTATAATACTGCCCCTATGTACAAGAATATAACTACTATAATACTGCTCCTATGTACAAGAATATAACTACTATAATACTGCTCCTATGTACAAGAATATTAACTACTATAATACTGCTCCTATGTACAAGAATATAACTACTATAATACTGCTCCTATGTACAAGAATATAACTACTATAAATACTGCTCCTATGTACAAGAATATAACTACTATAATTACTGCTCCTATGTACAAGAAATATAACTACTATAATACTGCTCCTATGTACAAGAATATAACTACTATAATACTGCTCCTATGTACAAGAATATAACTACTATAATACTGCTCCTATATACAAGAATAATAACTACTATAATACTGCTCCCTATGTACAAGAATATAACTACTATAATACTGCTCTCCTACTGTACAAGAAATATAACTACTATAATACTGCCTCCTATGTACAAGAATATAACTACTATAATATACTGCTCCTATGTACAAGAATATAACTATATATAATACTGCCTCCTATGTAACAAGAATATAACTACTATAATACTGCTCCTATGTACAAGAATATAACTACTATAATACTGCTCCTATGTACAAGAATATAACTACTATAATACTGCTCCTATGTACAAGAATATAACTACTATAATACTGCTCTCCTATGTACAAGAATATAACTACTATAATACTGCTCCTATGTACAAGAATATAACTACATATAAATACGCTCCTATCTACAAGAATATAACTACTATAATACTACCTCAGGAGGATCGGTGTAATTGCTGGTCTGTTGTCAGACCTACTTCTGCATTATAGGAGTTGGATTGCCATCATTGAATTCCTTGCTCATTTATTCCCAGCATAAAAAATAATTGGGTCGCGCATTATTTTCCTTTTTTTTTTTTTTTTTTTTATTTTGCCATTTCTCCTCGGCTTTTATCTGGAGAGGCATACAGATGGCGGCCTCGGGTCATGGGCCGTCCTCAGGTGACCTCACAGCAGAGATCTCAGGAGATAAGTGTAGGTGCCCTCGCCCAGCTGTATGGTGAAGAGACTGAACCTTATCTCCTCTGCCGCGCTCTGCTTACAGTATGAAGAGGTCTTCTGATATCACTTAAGATATCCCCTTATCGACAGTCAGCAGAGCCGCCGAAGTGTTTCATGGATCAACCGCGGCTCTTCAGGATTTCCCATAAATCTCTGAGAGGAGCGAGTGCATTATTTAGAGATCCAGCAAATCTTTTTCTTTTCTTCTAATATTGACTAGAACGCTGAGTCCTCCACCTGCCGGGCCTTGAGAATGTTCTGGAATTCTGGAGGCTCAGCAAGGAAGAATAGGACATCGGTGATGAGTGGATATTCTCATGCTAATTTCCAAAGTGTAGCACCGCTAGAGAATAACTGGCCCGCTCCCAGCCAAGCCCCCCCACTCCCCACCGGCCAGGCTCGACGGCGCGCCTAGCTCCCCCCCCCCAACCGGCCCAGGCTCTCGGCCGTCCAGAGGCCCCCCCCCCCCCGCCGACCGGCAGGCTCTCGGCCCCGACCCCCTCCCCACCCCCACCGCCGGCTATCGCCCGCTAAGCCCCCACCCCCACCGGCCAGGCTTCCTGCCGCCAAGCCCCACCCCCACCAGGCCGATGCTCTTCTGCCTGCCAAGCCCACCCACCCACCGGCCCAGGCTCTTCAGCCCGATATACGTTGCAGTCTATAAGCAGAGATGTGTGGCGGGGATTATCTGTGCAGCATTCTGCCATTATCCTCATTTTATTCATTGTGTTTTTTGTTTTCTTGCAGAGATTCCCGTCTTCCACCATGAATCCGGTTTATAGCCCTGTCCAACCAGGGGCTCCCTACGGAAATCCAAAAAACATGACCTATGCAGGTAAGAAGAAAGGGGGGGGATTACAGCATTACAGCAGAAGTGATTGGCATTGTATTTGTGCTAATTAGCGCAGGGCAAAGGCATTTAGCCCGGTTCTGGTGACGAACGGGGCTTTGCCAGGCGGAGGCTTCCGCCCAGCAGTGAGCCCGGTGACGTCACCAGCAGTGAAATGGTTAGGGCAGCACTAAAACTGGCCCATTAGAGCTGGTGACTAGAGACTCCTCAGGAGGACGGAAGCGGCTGCCTGCGCCCATGCGAGCGCAGGGGAGCCGAGCGGTACAGTGCTCGTTTCGAGCACGTTCGCTCATCTCTACTGGTGACGTCACCGAACATACTGCTGGGCAGAAGCCTCTGCAAATATTGTGATCGAGGGAGCCTTTTGATTGCTAGATCAGGCTTGTGAATTCTGAAGGCTCTGAGGCATGCCATAGTGAAGAACCTAGGGAGCTCCCTAGGGCTTGAGAGGAACATAGTGAAAATCCCATAGGCTGCAATGGAAAATGATTGCATTCTATGGAAGAAGGGATCAGAAGATCTCATGTTAAAGTCCCCTGTGGGTACGTAAAATAAAAAGTATTTAAAAATAAAAAATAAAGATGATTATCATTGCTGCATCACAAGATAAAAGTATTTATCCCGTATGTGAAACACATAGAAAAATAAAAATGGCTGAAGCAGAGCAGCTGGAAAGCCACAGGTAGCAGACTCTGCTCACACAGTGGTCACAGTGTCGCCTCTCCTAACATGTCTTTATAGTAAGTCCTTACATTTTCAGTAATACAGTAATAACAGTTCTAGAACATCTTTTCATATAACCCATTCCTCAGGGGCGTGGTCCTGAGCAGTCTGACAGTGTCCAATCAGTGCTGTCAGTGTCAGACTGCAGACTCCTCCCCCCACACTGGTAACGCCCAGGCAGACCTTAATTGCAGACTGCAGGCAATTTGTTTGTAAGCTTCTAGTAGGAGTGATAGATAAACGGCTCAAGAATAGATGCATTCCCCATGAAATTAGAATTATGGAGCAAGTGGTTACTAAAGCAGACCTATCAGGAGAGGGACGGGTTCTCTTTAACCACCTAACTGTTCTGCCCGAGTCCAACTCGGGCAGTGTGAAAAGGAGCTAACTGGAGGGGGGGGCTGCTTTAGATGGTGATATCTCCTCAATGGTAGCATCTAGAAACATGCAACTGGTCTTGTCTGAAAGCTGACAGTTCAGGTTTCAATACAAAACAACATGACACTAAAAGTCCAAGTAACAGAGGAGAAATCACTGTTAGAATCAAGTCGGGAATAATCGCGTTTTTACTTTCATTTTCAGCTGCTTTCACAGCATCCCGATTTCTATCAGTGATATCTTTCTCTGTCCTAAGCATATTGCTCTCATTTTGGTGTCGTCTGAAAGCTTGGAATGTCTGCTTTCAAACAAGATCAGTTGCATGTTTCTAGCTGCTACCAAACAGGAGATAGCAGCATCTAAAGCAGCCCCTCCCCCTCCAGGTAGCTACTTTTCCCACTGCTGGAGCTCCACTCCAGATCTTGTTTGAAAGCAGACATTCCAAGCTTTCAGACAATACCAAAATGACAGCAATATGCTTAGGACAGAGAAAGATATCACTAATAGAAATCGGGATGCTGTGAAAGCAGCTGAAAATGAAAGTAAAAACAGGTTTTACTTGCGATTATTCCCGACTTGATTTCTAACAGTGATTTCTCCTCTGTTTCTTTTAAAGCCTGGACTGTCCTCTTTCAGACAAGATCAGTTGCATGTTTCTAGCTGCTACCATTGAGGAGATATCACCATATAAAGCAGCCCTCCCCCTCCAGTTAGCTACTTTCCCCACTGCTGGAGCGCCACTCTGGCAAAACAGGGGTTAATGCAGCACAAATCTCTTTGGTTCTTTGAACCCCTCGGACAGTGACCACTCCTCTGGTCCTGCAGGGAGCCGGTCCCGGTATGTTGTAAAGCATCTGTCCTTTATGCCCTACAGTGAGTGTCATGGAGGGCGAGCAGGTCTTCCCGCTGTTGGCATTCTCCCTTTTGTTCCTGCCCGGCTGAGAGGTTTTGCTGAGCTGGAATGCGGAGAACGTGGTGTTCTTTGTAAGGTCGGCCGCACAATATGCTGATCTCTCACTAAATGCCATCACTTTCTTAATACATAAAGAACAGCATGTACCCGGGCACAGGCAGAGGACGGAGCTGAATGCCAATGCCTCATTCGGGCACCCAGCGTGGAGCGGAGCCGAACATGTGCACAATCGTGAACTTACCTGAGAGGGTGTAATGGGTTTGTTTGCATCTGATTGATATTTGTTGATCATAGATTTCTCATGGGTTTTATCAGGATTCACCTCCAGTATAATGTTTAGGGGTCAAAGCGTTCATCCAGGTAAAAGATGAGCAGCAAAAATTTGTCTGGTAGTCGCTTATCTCCTGGCCTTTTGTCTATTTGCCGCATCATGGCGGATAGGGATACTTTTTTTTTTTTTTTATATATATATCATATTTTTCACCCTGTAAGACGCATTTTGTTCTTCAAAAAGTGGGTGGGGGGGTTTGCGTCTTATGGGTGAATACTAATGAGCTCTTCCATTATGGAACTGCTAATTAGTATTGGAGGACCAGGGAACAGTGAATACATCGCTCCCCAGTAGGGGTATGATCTAAGGTCTAAATAACATTGGTGGTCTGGTCTAAGGTCTGATTCTCACTGAGGGGTCTGATCCCAGGGTCTGAACCCTAAATAACAATAGGGGTCTAATTAACATTGGAGGTCTAATCGAAGGTCTAAATAATATTGAGGGGTCTGATCTGAGGTCTTAATAACATTGTGGGTCTGATTGAGGTTGTAAGGGTCTGATTGGCTGATTGATAAGGTTATCTGGATTAACATTGGGGGTCTGAATCTGAGGTCTGATTAACATTGGGGGTCTGATCTGAGGTCTGATTAACATTGGGGGTCTGATCTGAGGTCTGATTAACATTGGGGGTCTGATCTGAGGTCTGATTAACATAGTGGGTCTGATCTGAGGTCTGATTAACATTGGAGGTCTGATCTGAGGTCTGATTAACATTGGGGGTCTGATCTGAGGTCTGATTAACATTGGGGGTCTGATCTGAGCTCTGATTAACATTGGGGGTCTGATCTGAGCTCTGATTAACATTGGGGTCTGATCTGAGGTCTGATCTGATCTGAGGTCTGATTAACATTGGGGGTCTGAACTGAGGTCGGATTTAACATTGGGGGTCTGATCTGAGGTCTGATTAACATTGGGGGTCTGATCTGAGGTCTGATTTAACATTGGGGGTCTGATCTGAGGTCTGATTAACATTGGGGGTCTGATCTGAGGTCTGATTAACATTGGGGGTCTGATCTGAGGTCTGATTAACATTGGGGGTCTGATCTGAGGTCTGATTTAACATTGGGGGTCTGATCTGAGGTCTGATTTAACATTGGGGGTCTGATCTGAGGTCTGATTTAACATTGGGGGTCTGATCTGAGGTCTGATCTGAGGTCTGATTAACATTGACTAAGCTTCTACGGTGGCCACGTTACCATGCCAGCTGGACCACGGAGCAATTGAAGATGGCAACCTGGTCTGAGGAATCATGCGGTCTTTCCTTGACGGGTCAGAGCTGTCTTGGCAGTAAGAGGGGGGCCACTTGCTCTTATGTCTGATTAGAGATGATCTGTGCTGTGAGGGGTTAAGCCCCCTGTAGGCTCCTCATCATGGGCTCCTCTGGCAGTTCCTGGCTGCGGTCCTCCTGATCTCATCTAGACACAGAGCTGGTCTGGAATGTTAATGCCTCTGCAGTGGAATGATTTATACCGTCCTGGTGTGCGGCCCACAGGAAGAACACATTACACCAGTGGCTTTCTCTGGCACTCTTCATATCAATCAGCCTTGAAAGACTTCTTAAAGGAGCTGTTTGTTTTCTTAGGCCCTTCAGTCTTCTCTCTAGGTTCTTCTTTCACCTCATATCATCCCTTTGTATCTTCAGTGTCACACTGCACTTTCCTTCCTGTCTATGCCCTTCATCAGCGTTTCTGTCCGGTTGATTCTTGGCGTATTAGCGGCCCGATCTCTGCCAGTGCGTCGTTATAGTCGGTGCGGTCTGGTGGGAAGGCGGTAGTGTCCGGCAGTGCCGGATCCGGAGAACAGGCGGATCTCTGCCGCACACGTGAAACTAACCTTATTAATCCCGTCCTTCTCATGTCAGATTCTCATCTTCCGCCCCACCTCTCTCCCTTCAGTCTCTTATCTTCATCCCCATCCCTCTCATGTCGGTCTCTCGGCTTCATCCTCATCCCTCTCACGTCGGTCTGTCGTCTTCATCCCCATTCCTTTCATGTCTGTCTCTCATCTTTGTCCCCCATCCCTCTCATGTCAGTTTCTCGTCTTTGTCCCCATCCCTCTCATGTCAGTTCTCGTCTTTGTCTCCAACCCTCTCTTTTCGGTCTCTCATCTTCCTCCCCATCCCTCTCATGTCGGTCTCTTTTTCGTCATCCCCGTCCCTCTCTTGTCAGTCTCTTTTTTCTTCATCCTCATCCCTCTCATGTCTGTCTCTCATCTTTGTCCCCATCCCTCTCATGTCTGTCTCTCATCTTTGTCCCCATCCCTCTCATGTCGGTTTCTCGTCTTTGTCTCCAACCCTCTCTTTTCGGTCTCTCATCTTCCTCCCCATCCCTCTCACGTCGGTCTCTTTTCTTCGTCCCCATTCCTTTCATGTCTGTCTCTCATCCCCATCCCTGTCTTGTCGGTCTCTTTTTCGTCATCCCCGTCCCTCTCTTGTCGGTCTCTTTTCTTCATCCCCGTCCCTCTCTTGTCTGTCTCTCATCTTTGTCCCCATCCCTCTCATGTCGGTTTCTCGTCTTTGTCTCCAACCCTCTCTTTTCGGTCTTTTTTCTTCATCCCCGTCCCTCTCCTGTCGGTCTCTTTTCTTCATTCTCTTGTCGGTCTCTTTTCTTCATCCCCGTCCCTCTCCTGACGGTCTCTTTTCTTCATCCCCGTCCCTCTCCTGTCGGTCTCTTTTCTTCATCCCCGTCCCTCTCTTGTCTGTCTCTCACCTTTGTCCCCGTCCCTCTCTTGTCGGTCTCCCGGCCATGACTTCTAAGTAGTTCCTACTACTCAATATAAATCTTAGATCAAACGTTATTTACAGAATGTGATTTCTCCTTCTCAGGAGTTCCTGACAGAGGGACTGCGCTCCGTCGTCCTTCCCGCTCCCACCCGCCAGTGTCTATTAATAGTCCTTGCAGATTTCGCTGGCGGGGATGGATACGGAAGCTGGCGTCACAGTGGCATTACCGTAAGGGTTACACCGCCTCCGGGGGAGCGTAGCGTTCTCACTCTCTTGCAAGAATGTAATGTATTTGTCAGTGATGTGTTACAACTCGGTTACATGTTTTATTCTGTTGTCGTGGTAACAGTCTATAGCTCCATCCCCGTACTATAGACTCCTCCATTGTATTATATAACACGCAGTACAGAGGTTCGGGGATCTTCTTGACGGATCCAACTCTAGAGGCTGCGGACAGACCTCCGAGCTCCAAGGATCTGACCAGTTTGGATTTTACCAGTCTTATGTTTTGTGATGAGTGGTCTCCGTGAACATGACCGTGACGGGACCATGTGTGGGGCGCTACTTTCACATTTATGGTGGTTGCTGTTGGAAACCACAACCTTGTATTATAAAAGTAGGGACAAGTCTCCGGGGCCTTGAGGATGGCCAGTGCCTATGGCAATTTCCAGACTGTGCTTAGGATAGGTCATCAGTTTGAGATTAGTTGGCGCCCGGCACCCCCACCGATCCGCTGTTATCTGCAGCCACCGTTTCAGGAGGTAAACCAGAGCCATGGCACCACAGCGCCGGGCACCGTGTAGTGGCTGTTCTTGGGTACTGCAGCTCATGGTCCTATTGAAGTGAATGATGCAACTCCATTTGTAGACCCTAAATTTTTATTTTTCTTCGGCTTCGAGCGGCTTTCATTTCCGTATGTGGAAACGATTGCACACCCGACCCCCACATCTGATTTCCCCCCATCCCCATTATGAAATCGGATCGTTATTGAGTGTTTCTTGCTGCTGTATCAATATTTTCCCTCCTCGGCTGACCATCATCTTCTGTGTCGCTCCTCCCTGGCATTGATTGCCGATGTGTCTATGGTATGATCTGAATATGAAAAGTGCTGAAATGCCACATGTGAGCCGTGATATTGACGGAGGGAACGGGGAAAGGTTTTGTCCGCAGGGGACGGAAAAAAATCTTGTGTGTTGATGCAAATTTTACAGCGAATCTATGGCACAATGTGTTACATGCTCTGCGAAGAGTGAAATCTGCGATGACGATCCCAGAAAGAACTGACATGCTGCGGATTGAGGTCAGTCTACGGCTGGATATTTTCCGCAGTGTGTGAATTAAATTGGTTAGTCTTGTGTACTTTGTGGCTACTAAAAAAATGCTTCTGATTTTTCTGTCCGCAAATCCAGAGAGTAGAATTTTTATGTGTGGATGTAGACAAAGTGTCAATCCTGTGACTAGAAGTCCTTTAGGAACCGAATAGAAATATAGTCCTCACTAATAGGTGAGAGGTTTTGTCAAAATTGCCCACTTTTGAGCAAAAACATCAGGGAGATTACTGAAGTGATGAGCAGCACCACAGCGACGTATGGTAGAGGTCCCAATGTGTCTTCAGACTTGGTCCTCAGAATAACTACAGACCCAGACTACGTTCAAAATAAAGAACTCCGAATAAACACAGATTAATTACAGATATTAAAATAACTACACACCCCAGAATAACCTACAGGCTCCAGGCTAGACCTCAGGGATGAAGGCGGGCTCCAGGCTAGACCTCAGGATGAAGGCGGGCTCCAGGCTAACCAGGAATGAAGGCGGGCTCCAGGCTAGACCTCAGGATGAAGGCGGGCTCCAGGCTAGACCTCAGGATGAAGGCGGCCTCCAGGCTAGACCTCCCTGGATGAAGGCGGGCCTCCAGGCTAGACCCCCTGGATGAAGGCGGCCTCCAGGCTAGACCCCCTGGATGAAGGCGGCTCCAGGCTAGACCCCCTGGATGAAGGCTGGCCTCCAGGCTAGACCCCTGGATGAAGGCGGCCTCCAGGCTAGACCCCCTGGATGAAGGCGGCCTCCAGGCTACCCTGGAGAGCCTCCAGGCTGACCTGAGAAGGCGGCCTCCAGGCTAACCCCCTGAGAAGGCTCCCCAGGCTAGACCCCTGGATGAAGGCGGCTCCAGGCTAGACCCCCTGGATGAAGGCGGGCTCCAGGCTAGACCCCCTGGATGAAGGCGGCCTCCAGGCTAGACCCCCTGGATGAAGGCGGCCTCCAGGCTAGACCCCTGGATGAAGGCGGCCTCCAGGCTAGACCCCCTGGATGAAGGCGGGCTCCAGGCTAGACCCCTGGATGAAGGCGGCCTCCAGGCTAGACCCCCTGGATGAAGGCGGGCTCCAGCTAGACCCCAGGATGAAGGCGGCTCCAGCTAGCCCCTGGATGAAGGCGGCCTCCAGGCTAGACCCCCTGGATGAAGGCGGCCTCAGGCTAGACCCCCTGGATGAAGGCGGCCTCCAGGCTAGACCCCTGGATGAAGGCGGCCTCCAGGCTAGACCCCCTGGATGAAGGCGGCCTCCAGGCTAGACCCCCTGGATGAAGGCGGCCTCCAGGCTAGACCCCCTGGATGAAGGCGGCCTCCAGGCTAGACCCCCTGGATGAAGGCGGCCTCCAGGCTAGACCCCCTGGATGAAGGCGGCCTCCAGGCTAGACCCCCTGGATGAAGGCGGCCTCCAGGCTAGACCCCCTGGATGAAGGCGGCCCAGGCAGACCCCTGGATGAAGGCGGCCCCAGGGCCCACAGTTCCGCTCCCACATGCGCCAAGGACAAAATCCGTTGATGGGGGCACAAATGACCACTGAATCTAATCACAGGCCGCAACGGTCACCACTGCAGCGGTCATGGTTGCCCCCGTCAATGGATTTTGTCCTTGGCGCATGTGGGAGCCGAATTATCGACCCGGGAGCCCAAGAGATTGGATCCAGCGGCGGAGACTAGGTAAGCATTACCCTCACCCGGGGTCGGGCAGTTCTGTGCCACTGTTTTAGGATAACCACTTTAAGTAGAGGAAATTTTAATTAAAAAAAAAATAATGAAACTGTAATAAAGCTGCCCTCCATCTCGCCCACTTTGTGTCTGGAAAAAGTGGTGCAGGTCCTTAAAAAATATGGCTCTCATCCTTATATTTGTCAGTGCTTTTACACCAGACAACTGGCACAAATACAGTGATAAATCTCACCATACATCTCAGTCACAGTGTATTATATTATTACTACCTGAAGCCTCCACTAGGGGGAGCTCACTACACAGGAATTTGTACAGCTACCATTGGCTGCAGTGAAAGCTGTAAAAAATCTCCTTGCACTGCTCTAGGCCGCCTCATGAGTTCAGCTCCGGTACCTAAAGCAGTCACATGGTCTGCCTTCTTGGAAGGTAGACGTATGAGTGAGACGACAGTGGGGACGAGATGCAGTTTCTTCACATTTGCTCCTGCATCTGACATTATCTCATTTTACAGTCAAACTTTTTGGATCTCTAAATTTATCGTATTTCTTCATCACTCGGCTCTTCTGATATGTCCTCCCCCTCCCCTGGGTAATTACATAACATGTTTGCATTGCTTTGTATTAGACAGATGCTATTTGGTTACAGAACATGATGTCTGCTGGTGTTCAGGGCGACACCTGCCTCTGTGCCGCAGGTTGTGCCCTCGCCATGTTATTATGAGTTATACAGATTAAAGGGCTGGTCCAGTCTGCAGCCCCCTCTGTACGGTGTTAATTTCTAATATACCTTGTGCCAAATTTCCTCTCCGTTTCCAAGATATCCAGCGTAAAGGAGTTGTCCCATGACAGGATGGGCGGTATGTGTCCGATTGGCGGGGGTCTAACTGCTGGTAAGCCCGACGATCAATAGAGAACGAAAGGCCCTTGTTAGTCCCCCAGAATGGAGCGGTGGACATGCTTGCTCGCTGCTCCTCCACCTCTATGGGGCTGCACGAGTTAGGTGAGCGCTTGTACTCCGGCAGCACCATAGAGTTGAATAGATCAGCAGTGGGTGTGCATGTCCACCACACCATTCCGGTGGGGCAACATGGGTCCCGATTGTTGTGATCAGAGGTTGCCCCAGCAGTCAAACCCTCGCTGATTGGATGTCTATGCTCTATCCTGTGGAATAGATGGTGATATCTCCTCAATGGTAGCAGCTAGAAACATGCAACTGGTCTTGTCTGAAAGCTGACACTCCAGGCTTTAATACAAGATGAAAATGGCAGCTAAAGTCCAAGAAACCGAGGAGAAATCACTATTGGAAATCAAGTCGGCATAATCGCTAGTGAAACCTGTTTTTACTTTCATTTTCAGCTGCATTCACAGCATCCCGATTTCTATCAGTGATATCTTCCTCTGTTGTGAAGATATTGCTGTCATTTGGTGTTGTCTGAAAGCCTGGACTCTGCTTTCAAACAAGATCAGTTGCAAGTTTCTAGCTGCTACCATTCAGAAGGTAGCAGCATCTAAAGCAGCCCTCCCCCTCCAGTTAGCTGCTTTTCCCACTGCTGGAGCTCCACTCTGGCAAACAGTTAGGGGGTTAATAGGAAGGCAGCAGAAATCCCATAGACCGCAATAATATACTATTTAAAGTCTATGGTATAAGTGATCAAATGAGTGCAAGGGGGACTGGAAAAAAAGTTTTTATAAAATATAAAAATTCAACTTCGTTTCCCAATTGCATATTGTGCTTTTCTTTAATTAATTCCCACAAACGTTTATATTATAGGTTTTCCCGTTTTGTGTATACAGCTCCTATGCGGATATGCCTATCTGGTTACAGACTACAGACAGACCCTGTACGGTCTTATCCACTCCCTCTGCCCCGCTCTTATTTATTAACCTCCAGCAGAAGAGGGAGCCGAGTGCCACAAAACTGTCAGGTCAGACTATGTTATGTTTGTAGTCTGTAACCATGGAGACACCTCAGTCTGCATAGGAGCTGTGTATACGAGAAACTTGAAATACAGAAGAACAATGGACTTAGGGGATAGATTAAGAGTCCAAATATATCTCGTGATCATTATGGGCTCCAGCTCCGACGTGACGTACACATATACGGTAGAAAGCGCCTCTGGCGGTGACTACAGGGCCACGAGCCACAGAAATGTGCAGAATGTAAGGTCGTAGCTACACGGGTGGACAGAGTAACAGGCGACTCCGTCCCCCAGAGCAAAGAAGATATAACTAACTGTGAGCACGAACTCAATATACACAAATCTGGAGACTCCCTTTAATTAGTCTCCGCCCCCCTGAGATCCAGACAGGTATTCCAGTCCAGACATGAGACGTGGGGGTTAAATCCCCCTATAGATTTCTAGTTCACGTCTCGCTTGCTCTCGTCCCTTGGACAGATGTATGTGACCTCTTTATCCTGATTTTCTCTCTCTTTTGTATTCTGCACAAAGCAAAACCAAGAATTGATTGCAATATGGATAATTATCTGCATTTCCATGGAAACGTCGCCGGTGCATGTAATGCATGATCGTCCGGTCTGATGACCGGCCCGGGCAGTGCTGGTCTCTAATGGCCTGACACCGGGGAGATTGTGCCATAGACCTGCGTAATAAACCCTTTCACTGCCAGGGCATTAGGTGTTAGACTTTACCTATGCCTGTGCTCTGCCACTAGAGGGCGCTGTAACAGAAGCTCTCACTGTAGATTAAATCGGAGATTTTAACCATAGGGCAAATCAGCAGCGTCCCCTCCCTCCAGTAGGGGCGCCATTTTTATCTGTGTTTTCCCCTGGACATAGATACAGTTGTAGGCCTCATGCACACGACTGTATGTGTTCTGTGGTCCGCAAAGCTCAGATCCTCGACGTCTGCATGCCGCCATTTACTTTTTACTTCTGTAAATATGTCCTACCCTTGTTTTGTTTTTTGGCTCGACACGGACATACGGATGTGGCTCTTTTGTCCCTTTTAGCGGCTCCATTGAAATGAACGGTTCCACCCTAATATAACCCTATCTTTAGTGCCTGACTCTGGGAGGGGTATTACTACTATGGGGTATTACTGCAGTGTGGAGCACCATTTAGACACTATTATTAGGTCCATGTAAGAATCCTACATTCATTTCTATGGGGATTCCGAAAATAGCCGATAGTGCCGGTTACTGGTGGCTGGACCACCGCTTTACCAGCATTGTTTTTGGCTGTGGGGGTGGCATTTATCATGTACAAGGCACTTACTAACGTATTGTGATTCTCCATATTGCCTCTTCTCTGGCTGGATTCATTTTTCCATCACATTATACACTGCTCGTATCCAGGGGTTACGACCACCCTGTAATGCAGCAGAGGTGGTCGTGGTTGGAGACAATTAGGAAAAAAGCTCTGGTCTGGTCTCTCTGGTGGCCGGGGCTGTATATGCGCTGCAGTGGTGGCCGTAGCCCCTGTATACAAGCAGTGTGTAATGCAATGGAGGCAATATGGAGAATCACAATACATTAGGAAGTGCCTTAGCTTTGTCTACAAGATAAATCCCATTTGCTGACGTGACTCCACCCCTTGTAATGTCCCCTAGGGCTCATGCAAGGTCTGGAGAACATGGCCTCCCGAATGCGGACGAGACTCGCGGCATGGTAGATCACTGTGATGCAGTGAGGTTTTGTCAGAAGAGCCTCCGTCAGTCTGGGAGATGTGGCCGCACACAGGCCGTGTTTCCCGGACCGAGCAGGGCTATTGCAGAACACTTAAGGGTCTAAAATAAGGAGCAGTCGATTTACCGTCACAGCAGATCGAGATGAAACGCGCCGCAGATGTATGCCACTTTCAGGTAATGCCTCTAGCCAGTGGCTGCCTTCGCCGCGTTCTCACCGGACCGACCGCGTGGCTCGTTTCTGGATAGTTTCTGGTTCAGGGCCGGGTTACATGTCATATTCAGCACCGTGGCTCAGGGGTTAGCGCTGGGGTCCTGGGTGGGAATAAGTGGGTGGGGGGCCGTGTCATTCTGCCGACCGTAACCCTGTCTCACGGAGGCCCCCAAGGGTAGCCGAAGGTCGTCATCCGTGTGGGCGGCAGCATTACATGCCATCCGTTCTGGTCTGTGGTCACATTGGAGAGAGCGTGGGGCTACCCTCATCACTCTGGAGCTTAGCCGGGAGTCCAAAGGGTAGGATTCCCCTTCTATAATGTCCGTATGTTTTAACAGAGGCAGGTCCCTTAAAGGGCATCTGTCAGCAGTTTTGTCCCTATGACACTGGCTGACCTGTTACATGTACACTTGGCAGCTGAAGACATCCATGTTGGTCCCATGTTCATATGTGTCCGCATTACTGAGAAGAGTGATGTTTTATTATATGCAAATGAGCCTCTAGGAGCAACTGGGGCGTTACCGAGCAGCAGAGCCTCTAGGTGTAATGGTAACGCCCCCGTTGCTCCTAGAGGCTCATTTGCATATAATAAAACATACTTTTTCTCAGCAATGAGGACACGTATGAACATGGGACCAACACAGATGTCTTCAGCTGCCAAGTGCACATGTAACAGGTCAGCCAGTGTCATAGGGACAAAACTGCTGACAGATGCCCTTTTAAAGGGGTTGTCTCACTTTATTATATTGCTGACCTATCCTTAGTAAAAAGGAAAACGGATAAACCCTTTAAGGGTGCATTTACACAACTATGTATTTTCCAGTCTTGAAAATATGGATGGCGTCCGTGTAGCGTCCGTTTTTTTTTTACGCCGACCCGTTGTAACAATGCTAAAACAGAGAAGAATAGGACATGTACTATTTTTTTGCAGGACTACGGAACGCCCATACGAAGTGCTGTCCGCTTTTTTTGCAACCCCATTGACATGAATAGGTTCGCTTCCGATCCGGAAAAAAAAATGCGAACACAAATACAGTCGTGTGAATGGGGCCTAAAGGGGTTGTCTGGGGTCAGGATATTGATGGTGTGTCCATAACGGGTAGCGCTCCGCAGGCGCAGGATCTCGCCATCTCCTTCACCGGTGAGCGCCAGATGAAACCGCGCTTACTCCAAATAATTAAACATCCGTGCAGTGCACTTGCGGAAAAGCAACGCGTTTTGGATTACTTGATCCTGTTTCACAGGGTAGTGCGTGCGCCATCAGCGGCCCGTATCCGTGTATGTCCATGTATGAAGAGCGGGGGATATGGATGAAGCAGGTGAGCAGAGTCCCCAGCAGGGCAGAGTGTTTCAGGAGAGGCAGGTCCTGATCTCTTTAGGAAGCCAAAGACTGGATCTGCACAGCAGCACAAAGTATTTCAGGATAGGAGTGCGCTGTTCTTGTGGGGGAGAGGTGTCACAGACGTTATACATTGATCTGAGAAGCTATAGTCCAGGGATGCCCAACCTGCATCCCTCCAGGTGTTGCAAAACTACAAGTCCCAGCATGCCTAGACAGCCTACAGCTATTGGGGCATTCTGGAAGTTGTAGTTTTGCAGCAGCTGGAGGGCCGCAGGTTGGGCATCCCTGATCTGAACCCTTTCAGGAATAGGGTTTCCAGCAGTACAGAGTATTTCAGTAATTAGGAGAGGGTGGCTGTCATGTGGGAAGATACTAGGCGTTCAGCAGCACAGAGTGTTTTCAGCAGGGCAGTGACCTGACCACTCAAGGTAATGTTGGGAAGGAGAGGGTCGAATGGGACACTGCAGGTGGATCTCAGCAGCACAGAGTATGTCAGGGACAGTAAAGCGATGACCTCGGCCTCCTCTCTCCGCGTTCTGTCTTGTAAAGCAGAGCTGTTTCCGCGCACGTAGCTCTGCATTAAGTGGAACGACTCTCGGCTCTGGATCCTCTTTATAGTTTTATCGATTTCAGTGCTGACCTGCGAGAACTCAGAAATGCAGCCTGAGTGTAATGAAAATCTTCTCGGAGCCTGGCAGGGCCCCGGGCGGCCATCATTCCTCCCTGCTACACGAGGACAATGAGAGAAGTGCAGCCGCTCACTCCCCCCCAGGAGCTGGACGCGAGGACAGACTTTTAATAATGCTGGGAAATGGGGACCTCTGCGCCGGTGACGGGGACATCGTTAACACTACGGGTTCCCTCTTGGGGTATAAGGACGTCATCCGGGGGGGACAAGAGCTTCAGGACCTTTAAAACCTGTTCTTATGATGGCACTTCTCACCTATTTTTGTCTTTGCCTCTAGGTTACCCCGCTGGATACCCCACAGCTGCCCCTACCTATAATCCCAACATGTATGCCACCAGCAGCCCAGGATATGCCCCAGGTAAGACCGCCATCCGCTGTAAGCAGTGTACTGCCGCAGAAGACACGAGGATCCTCCGTGTATAATCCTGAGAGGAGAGGGGAAGGCTGTCAGATCTTTACCATTCACCTGCAGCATCTGAGGAGGGAGCGGTGGGGGGGTGAGGAGCAGCAGGAGGAAAAGATAGCTGTGATGTGTAATAGAATCTGCTGGGAGAGACTTATCCTGTACTCATCCTGTATTATACTCCAGAGCTGCACTCACTATTCTGCTGGTGCAGTCACTGTGTACATACATAACTTATCCTGCACTGATCCTGAGTTACATCCTGTATTATACTCCAGAGCTGCACTCACTATTCTGCTGGTGCAGTCACTGTGTACATACATAACTTATCCTGCACTGATCCTGAGTTACATCCTGTATTATACTCCAGAGCTGCACTCACTATTCTGCTGGTGCAGTCACTCTGAATATACTCTTTATGTACAGTGATTTCACCAGCAGAATAGTGAGTGCAGCTCTGGAGTATAATACAGGATGTAACTCAGGATCAGTACAGGATAAGTAATGTAGTGTATGTACACAGTGACTGCACCAGCAGAATAGTGAGTACAGCTCTGGAGTATAATACAGGATGTAACTCAGGATCAGTACAGGATAAGTAATGTATGTACACAGTGACTGCACCAGCAGAATAGTGAGTGCAGCTCTGGAGTATAATGCAGTATGTAACTCCGGATCACTACAGGATAAGTAATGCAATGTATGTACACAGTGACTGCACCAGCAGCATAGTGAGTGCAGCTCTGGAGTATAATACAGGATGTAACTCAGGATCAGTACAGGATAAGTAATGTAGTGTATGTACACAGTGACTGCACCAGCAAGAATAGTGAGTGCAGCTCTGGAGTATAATACAGTATGTAACTCCGGATCAGTACAGGATAAGTAATGTAATGTATGTACACAGCGACTCCACCAGCAGAATAGTGAGTGCAGCTCTGGAGTATAATACAGGATGTAACTCAGGATCAGTACAGGATAAGTAATGTATGTATACAGTGACTGCTCCAGCAGAATAGTGAGTGCAGCTCTGGAGTATAATACAGGATGTAACTTCAGGATCAGTACAGGATAAGTAATGTAATGTACACAGTGACTGCTCCAGCAGAATAGTGAGTGCAGCTCTGGAGTATAATACAGGATGTAACTCAGGATCAGTACAGGATAAGTAATGTAATGTATGTACACAGTGACTGCACCAGCAGAATAGTGAGTACAGCTCTGGAGTATAATACAGAATGTAACTCAGGATCAGTACAGGATAAGTAATGTATGTACACAGTGACTGCAGCAGCAGAATAGTGAGTGCAGCTCTGGAGTATAATACAGAATGTAACTCAGGATCAGTACAGGATAAGTAATGTATGTACACAGTGACTGCAGCAGCAGAATAGTGAGTGCAGCTCTGGAGTATAGTACCTGATGTAACTCTGGATCAGTACAGGATAAGTAATGTATGTACACAGTGAATGCTCCAGCAGAATAGTGAGTGCAGCTCTGGAGTATAATACAGGATGTAACTCAGGATCAGTACAGGATAAGTAATGTATGTACACAGTGACTGCACCAGCAGAATAGTGAGTGCAGCTCTGGAGTATAATACAGGATGTAACTCAGGATCAGTACAGGATAAGTAATGTATGTACACAGTGACTGCACCAGCAGAATAGTGAGTGCAGCTCTGGAGTATAATACAGGATGTAACTCAGGATCAGTACAGGATAAGTAATGTATGTACACAGTGACTGCTCCAGCAGAATAGTGAGTGCAGCTCTGGAGTATAATACAGGATGTAACTCAGGATCAGTACAGGATAAGTAATGTATGTACACAGTGACTGCACCAGCAGAATAGTGAGTGCAGCTCTGGAGTATAATACAGGATGTAACTCAGGATCAGTACAGGATAAGTCCTGGTTGTCTCCCAGCTTTCCTAGTGACAGATATGTAGCCGCAGTGTATTTGGATGCTGGGTGGGGGTTGCTCTTTAAGTGATGCTCACACACGAGGACACAGCCGCATGTTCTCTCTCAGACTATAATTAGACTTCTGCGTGCTCGCTCGCGTCACCGTGCTGCAGATAAGTCATGTGTGCCAGAACTTTACATTCTGAAATTAAATATTTCATGAAAACCGTTTCCACATGAGGGGACTTTTTAGAAATAAAAGTCAGCCTTGCCGTTATGCGGCATCTGTACGGAGGTGCAGTCAGGGCTCCCCTCCCCCCATGCCGTTCAGCTACAGCAGGATACTGAAATCCAGGCATTGTTAGCTAATCTGCAAACCGCGTGACGCTGTCAGCTGCAGCCGCTCCACATCTCAGCATTTTAAGTGGGACAGTCACATGAAGCGGAAAATAGAACCGGCTCCCTGCCTGCCGCAGGATTGTGTGTCAGTGTTTACGTCTTTATGCTTCTTGTAAAACCCTCCACGGAAATCCACACCGTACCGACGGCTTCAGTCTTGTATTCATTGGATTTTCTCCTCCTCTAGTAATACAATGTGGGCTCACTATAAATCTACTGTGTGCATTACATTACTTATCCTGAGTTTCATCCTGTATTATACTCCAGAGCTGCACTCACTATTCTGCTGGTGCAGTCACTGTGTACATACATTACTTATCCTGTACTGATCCTGAGTTACATCCTGTATTATACTCCAGAGCTGCACTCACTATTCTGCTGGTGCAGTCACTGTGTACATACATTACATTACTTATCCTGTACTGATCCTGAGTTACATCCTGTGTTATACTCCAGAGCTGCACTCACTATTCTGCTGGTGCAGTCACTGTGTACATACATTACTTATCCTGTACTGATCCTGAGTTACATCCTGTATTATACTCCAGAGCTGCACTCACTATTCTGCTGGTTATCTGATAAGGTTATCTCTCTGGTCCTCAAACTTGATAGATGTTCCTTTCACTGATTACAAGCAGAGATCTTGAAAAATGCACATACTTGAAACACAAAAGGTGGTGGATATGGCGATCCGTGGTCTGATGTAATATTTTATGGCTGTGGAGAGATCACCTTGAGCCATAGCCCTTTATCCCCTCCCCCTCTACGGTATCTGTCATCACATGTTATAAAGGCCGAGCCAATAGGAAGTCGTTTGTTTCCCGCTTCCTTTATTAGTTCCTGTCGGATCTAGAGCAAAACCACTGGATGTATGCAGAATGTAAGATTCATCTAATACACTGCAGCGCGGCTGGGAGACCGCATATTATACCTGTGATCGGAAGGCTGGTGGGCATCCCGCTAGACTGTACTGGGTGTAGTATGATGGCAGCCCTGTCCCCACCCACAACTGCCATAGCAACCAATGAGCACACTGCAGTAGCTTCACAGGGGGTCTAACAGGGTAAGACGAAGCTGTGACTAAGTGGTCAGCATGGTGTACAGCATCTAAGGGGTTAAATGACCAGGGTTGTATCGAGGCATACTACAGCTAGCATTCACAAGTGAAAGCTCCAGCACCGTGCGATTACATGATATCGCAGGGGCAGGGCCCGGCACGGTTTTTGACGCAGGGCCAGGGCCAGGCACGGTTTTTGACGCAGGGCCAGGGCCAGGCACGGTTTTTGACGCAGGGCCAGGGCCAGGCACGGTTTTTGACGCAGGGCCAGGGCCAGGCACGGTTTTTGACCAGGGCAGGCCAGGCAGGGCCAGGCACGGTTTTGACGCAGGGGCCAGGGCCAGGCACGGTTTTTGACGCAGGGGCAGGGCCAGGCACGGTTTTTGACGCAGGGGCAGGGCCAGGCACGGTTTTTGACGCAGGGGCAGGGCCAGGCACGGTTTTTGACGCAGGGGCAGGGCCAGGCACGGTTTTTGACGCAGGGGCAGGGCCAGGCACGGTTTTTTGACGCAGGCAGGGCCAGGCCGGTTGACGCGGGCAGGCAGCACGGTTTTTGACGCAGGGGCAGGGCCAGGCACGGTTTTTGACGCAGGGGCAGGGCCAGGCACGGTTTTTGACGCAGGGCCAGGCACGGTTTTTGACCCAGGGCCAGGGCCAGGCACGGTTTTTGACGCAGGGCCAGGGCCAGGCACGTTTTTTGACGCAGGGCCAGGGCCAGGCACGTTTTTTGACGCAGGGGCAGGGCCAGGCACGGATTTTGACGCAGGGGCAGGGCCAGGCACGGTTTTTGACGCAGTGGAAGGGCCAGGCACGGCTTTTTGGCGCAGGGCCAGGCCCAATTCCATTTTTCCACCTGTTTTCCCTCACCTGGGTTGGAGCATACCTGGCACGAGACAAGTGGAATCTGACTTTAGGGCCAGGCACGGTTTTTGACGCAGGGGCAGGGCCAGGCACGTTTTTTGATGCAGGGGCAGGGCCAGGCACGGTTTTTGGCGCAGGGGCAGGGCCAGGCCCAATTCCATTTTCAACCTGTTTTCCCTCACCTGGGTTGGAGCGTACCTGTCACGTGACAGGTGGAATCTGACTTCTGTATTGCCGATGTCCTATGGCTGCTGCAGTGTAGAAACCATAGTGTGACCCCATCATAGAATATACAAGAACAGTTTTGCTTTCCACCTTTAGGTTTTTTGTTTTTTTACGTGATCCTGTTCAGATCATCCACAACGAGAAGTGATGTGGCCTCTGGTGACCGCCTGTGATTGACGGCTCGGGGGCCACACTGATGGAGCCGCGCTTGAATTGCATTTTTTAGGATTCCATTTGTCCGTCATTCAGAAATGACAGGCAGTGTGTATCTGCCAGCAGCGGCAGTGTGAGCCCTCGCCAAGCTGTCAGTGCCCGAGTGATGCCAATTCTGGATGGCAGCGAGCTCCCTGGCAGTCATGAGTTGAGTTTATTTCTTGCTTGGATGGCGGGTGTTTGCACAGGTGCCCAGATTGCAGCCCCTCGCCCTGTGTGCCTGGCCGCCCAGATCTCAGCCCCTCGCCCCGTGTGCCTGGCCGCCCAGATCGCAGTCCCTCGCCTGGTGTGCCTGGCCGCCCAGATCTCAGCCCCTCGCCCCGTGTGCCTGGCCGCCCAGATCGCAGTCCCTCGCCTGGTGTGCCTGGCCGCCCAGATCTCAGCCCCTCGCCCCGTGTGCCTGGCCGCCCAGATCGCAGTCCCTCGCCTGGTGTGCCCGGCCGTCCAGATCAAAGCCCCGGGTGCCTTGCCGTTCAGATCTCAGCCCCTTGCCCCGTGTGCCTGGCCGCCCAGATCGCTGCCCCTCGCCCCGTGTTCCTGGCCGCCCGCTCTTGCTTTGCTTATTGGCACGCACGTTCTGTGTGCCCGATGTCAAATCTGTTCTCTGTATTTTGGTTTTAAGCGACCCTTCTGATGAAACAAGCGTGGCCGCAGACTCCTTCTTCGTCCTGTGCCAACGAGGGTACGTTCCACCTTCCTGTCGATTCTGGGACAGAGAACAGGACTTATCAAGCTTCTTCTGCCGCATTCAGTAAATACAAGACTTTCTTTCATATTTTTTTTCTTGTTTTCCACATCATTACATAGAGAACTGCTGACGACAGAGCCCTTGGGGTTTCCGCCAACAGCCTTAACTATTATACGCAGAACCACCTTGTCTGGGCATCCTGATCTGTGAAACTAATGCCAGAATTACAGTATAGACTGACAGGGGTTCTGTATAAAGAGGTTACATCTGCACAGATTTTAGGACCTATGTACAATGAAAAAAAACCCACTTGGTTATTACCGTGCTCTCAACTTTCTCTTTTCTCCTCTTTTAGGGTACACCGCCGGAACCCCATACAAAGTCCCTCCTGCCCAGAGTAATAGTGCCCCACCACCATACTCTCCATCTCCAAACCCCTACCAGACAGCAATGTACCCCATCAGAAGTGCCTACCCTCAGCAGAACTTATATGCCCAGGTAAGACCATCACAGCTTTACATGCAAGGGCCTCTGGAAATTCTGTCCGTCTATCTAGATATCATGTCATATCCATCTATCTTATCCATCTAACTATCTTGTATCTATGTGAGAGCGGGACATATGGGGGGGGGGGTGGAGAGAGGAGAGATGTTGGGGAGGGGGGGAGAGGGAGAGATGTTGGGGGAGAGAGAGGAAGAGATGTTGGGGGGGAGAGAGGAAGAGATGTTGGGGGGGGGAGAGAGGAAGAGATGTTGGGGGGGGGAGAGAGGAAGAGATGTTGGGGGGGGGGGAGAGAGGAAGAGATGTTGGGGGGAGGGAGAGAGGAAGAGATGTTGGGGGGGGGGGAGAGAGGAAGAGATGTTGGGGGGGGGGGAGAGAGGGAAGAGATGTTGGGGGGGGGGAGAGAGGAAGAGATGTTGGGGGGGGGAGAGAGGAAGAGGGGGGAGAGAGAAGAGAATGTTGGGGGGGGAGAGAGGAGAGATGTTTGGGGGGGGGGAGAGGAAGAGATGTTGGGGGGGGGGGAGAGGGAGAGGAAGAGATGTTGGCGGGAGGGGAGAGAGAAGAGATTTGGGGGGGGGAGAGAGAAAGAGATTTGGGGGGGGAGGAAGAGGAAGAGATGTTGGGGGGGAGGGAGAGAGGAAGAGATGTTGGGGGGGAGAGAGGAAGAGATGTTGGGGGGGGGGGAAGAGAAGAGATGTTGTTGGGGGGAGAGAGAGGAAGAGATGTTGGGGGGGGAGGAGAGAGGAACGAGGAAGAATGTTGGGGGGGGGGGAGGGAATGAGATGATGGGGGGAGAGAGGAAGAGATGTTGGGGGGGGAGAGGAAGAGATTGGTTGGGGGGGAGAGAGGAAGAGATGTTGGGGGGGGGGGGGAGGGGAGAGAGGGGGTGGGGGGGGGGGGGAGGAGAGGGGGGGAGAGAGGGGGGGGGGGGGAGAGGGAGAGATGATGTTGGTGGGGAAGAGGGAGAGATGATGTGGGGGGGAAGAGGGGGAGAGGGAGAGAGATGTGTGGGGGGGGAGAGAGGAAGAGATGTTGGGGGGGGGATAATGGAGAGAGGGAGATCGTATTGGCAGGATGGATATGAGATAATCATATAGATATGTGGCTCCATTCCATAGACGTACTCTATAGTAAAGGATTGAGCGCCACCTACAGTCTATCAGAAGCACTGCACACAGTGACTATGCCTCGTGTCTGTGTGCATATTACCTACCAGTAGCTGCAGAGGATCTTGTGCTGTCCCTTCCCATATAGACGTTGTGCCTGAGGGGGGTCACTTCTGTCCTGTAGCCTTCTCCTGCACATACAGCTGTGATTTCGTTACAGTTGTATCAAGGGCTCCATGAGCTGTACAAATGAATGTTTGTCTCCTGTCCAGAAGTTTTGTTATAATGTATCAGCCTGAAGTCTAGACTGTTTAGCTCCCAGTCAATTACCACACCAATTAGAAGTCTGGGAAAGCTTGGTGCCCTCTGCTGACACCCTGCTTTCTCTTTCTGGTTTACATGGTCCTGTATGCATTCACTTATCTCTGATGAATGTCATTTCCGTGTTCCCCAGGGTGCATACTACACCCAGCCTGTGTATGCGGCACAACCCCACGTCATCCACCACACCACCGTGGTCCAACCAAACAGCATTCCTTCTGCGATCTACCCGGCCCCCGTAGCTGCACCGCGAAGCAATGCAGTCACTATGGGAATGGTCGCTGGGACTACCATGGCCATGTCAGCAGGTAAGCTACATGTAATTCCCATTCACATGTAGCTTCTTTATTTATTGTTTCAAATAACTTTATTGACTCCCTAGAACCACAACAATGTAGAATTGTGCTGCAGACCACGTGCAGATAACCGCTATTATCTTTATTGATTTTCTTCCATCAGGTACATTGCTGACCACACCTCAGCACACTGCCATAGGAGCACACCCCGTCTCTGTGCCAACCTACAGAGCCCAAGGGACCCCAGCTTACAGCTACGTACCCCCTCACTGGTAAACCTGCTGGCCTGTCCATGTAAGTACCAACTGCAGTCATTGGCCCTGATTTATCATACCTTCACTCCAGAATTCTGTCTTCAAAAAGTCGCACGATAGGGCTTTTGCGACTTTTTTGCGCATTTTTTTGCGACTTTTTGCATGTGTACACAACTCACTCCAGTTTGTAATATGGGTGGAAAAGTGGGTGTGGTTAGCCATGTTAATGAGTTTCACTCCAGATTTATCATTGCGACTTTTTAAAAAAAGTCGCAAAATAGTCGCAATCTCACTCCAGGAGGAGGGTGGAGTAGGAAAAGTGGAGTAGCTTCTCTAGACAGAAGTGTTAGGTTTAAGGACAAGTCACATTTATCAAACAACCTGTGACGTTTGATAAATGTGGCACAAAGTACTCCAACACAGACTGAAGCAAAACTGACTTCAAATATTTTCCTAATGATAAATTCCCCCCATTGTGTTGATCATAAATGATGCAAGGGTGACCCCTGCTGGACAGTTAGTGAACAACAGGACTCTTAATATTACTTTGTGTATTGTGTGACAGTGGCCACCTGCAGCAGCCTTGTGTTGCACTTCTGTGGTTGCAGGATATGGGGTCTCCACAACGCCACAAATTATGGACTACCCACGTGCCCCTCTTGTTTTGGAGTTTTGTCTTGTTGCACCTTTAAAGGGGTTTTCCCATCTTAGACAATGGGGGCGTATTGCTAGGATATGCCCCCATTGTCTTATAGGTGCTGGTCCCACCGCTGGGACCTGCACCTATATCGAGATCGGAGCTGCCTGTTGCTTCCATAGAAATCCTAGCGATATGCCCCCATTGTCTAAGTTGGGAATAACCCCTTTAAGGTGCTAGGTGCAAAGTCTGCGTCCACCAGTTATTAATATATTGTCCAAATACTTCTAAAATGTTAAATAAAGCAACACGCCATGGGTTGTCGTGAAAAATCTCATACAGTCTTGTTTCCACAGCTGTATAGTGTTTCCATAGTAACAGACTACAAACAAACACTGCGTAGTCTGATCCTGTAGTCCTACTCCCTTCTATCTGTCTTTCACTTCTTGCTAACTTACCAAACCTACGGTGAAATAGGAAATATAGCTGCAGTGTCCGACTACACAAGGTTTGTTGTCTGTTACCGTGGAGACATGTAAGTCCGTATAAGAGCTGTACACAGAAAACGATTGGAAATTGTTTATTAAGACCAATTGCAAAATTGCTCCTTTTTCCATTTTACAGCCACTGACACCATAAAAACACATTTGACCGCAAAAGTGGACATAGTTAGTGACCTGGTATCGCTCTCACAAGAGATGGTGACATCAAAGATGGGTGATGTCACTTAAAGGGGGTTTCCAGTCTTACATAAATAACAGAAATAAAGCTTAAAGAACTCCCGCAAAAAAATTTATTCCATGTCCTGCTAGAAATGTACATGATGTAATCTGTAGTGAATGTCATTTTCTTACCAGTGTCTGTATTTGTCAGTTATATCTCCCTGATGTTTCTTATCTGTGTCATGTGACCAGCAATCAGACTCACCAACTCACAGATCATCTTATGTGTGGACAGGAAGTGTATTTCTCTATGCATTCCTATGGGAGCCTCACTTTCATTCTCATAGAAATGGCTTCCTGTCGTGGGTCAGTTGGAGGTCAGGGAGTTGGTCACATGACACAGCTACAATCAGAAGAGTAGCTCACAGGTACAGTCTCTGATGAGAAGATGACATTCACTATAGATTACATCATGCACCTTTCTAACAGGTCAGAGAATACATTTTTTTGCAGGAGTTCTTCTTTAATCACTGTATAATTAATAAAGTTCTGCAAATTTTTTTTATTTTTTTTTCCTTACGTTTTGTTTCAGCTCCTCACCGGTTTAAAGACCACTGCTTGCTGTCAGTGAATCCACTAACTTTTGTCTGTTTTGCAGGTCCGGAGTAAAACGTTGTATGCAAACTGCTCAAGTCTTACATCGGTGCTGGAACAACCGGCCGACGGCACCAAGTTTGTCTACATGAACAAAACGACGAAACACAAAAGTGCAACGGTCACTTTAAATATTCTTTAGTGTTTTTTTGTTTTGTTTTTTATTTTGTAAAAAGCTGCTTTTTCTGTAATCTTTGTTTTTTTTTTTTTCCCCACACACCACCGCAGGCACCGCGTCTGCTACGCCATTTATCTAGACGCTCGTGTCATCACAGGTTCCTCCACCTTAACCATCGTTGTAACTTAGTTATTTTATTACACTATACGTTTCAATTTTTTTAATGTATTTTTTAAAAAGATTTTCCCCCAGAATCCTTTCATTAAAAAAAAAAAAACTGTCTTCCAAAAGCTAGAATTATGTCTAAACGATAACAGCATTGAGAACAGTTTAGGTTTTTTTTATTTTATTTTTTTTGTGATGGTTATCATAGGAAAACTGCAATGTTTTTTTTTTTTTTTTTTTTTTGTGGTTTTAATTTGCAACGAATTTCAAGGCTGCTATACTAGTTTTTTCATGTGGGAAAACTATCGGTATTATAATGAGAAGTTGTGTAATAGCCACCAGTGTGTGTAAAAGCACAAAACACCTTCGTGTCTGTTATTTCATTGTGGTTTTTTGTTGTTTTTTTTTTTATGTTTTTTTGTTCTTTTTTGGAGGGCGTAATAATCGCTATAGGGAGACTTCTACACTACCACAAATGTACTGGGCAACCAGACAATCACAAATACACCGCACCACTACTAAATACCCGACATCTGGCGACGGCAGCGGGCGCCAGGGGCCGCTCGCGGTCAGGTTTTACTCTAGTTATGACATGTTGTATTTGTGAGACGTGTTGCAGTAGAAAGCCTGAGTGTTCTGTAGATAGAACAATACAGTTTGCATGTGTGTTTAGGCATTGAAGATTATTTAGTCATAAACCGCTGGTCCTCGGACGACCAATGGCAGCGCACCTGGGGGGGAGAAAAGATGAGTTTTTTCGAAAAAAAACGACCCTTCTCCTCACATCACCGGACTTGACGGTCACACGTTTTGATATTTGCCTACGCTGCAGATATGCAAATATACAAAGCCTTAGTCTACGCCATATTATTAGCCGATTCCTGACTGTAGCCCAGTATTTATTTAGCTATGTCTTGTACGTGACTCCGCCCTCTGCCCCTCCCCTAGCGCACAGTCACTCTGTTACCTCAGCTTTGCACTGGATTTCCTACACATCAGAATCTTAGAAACTCGCATCCCAACTGCGCAATTCTGCAGTGATTTTTATTTGTATTTTTCTTTATTTTCCATTTTATTTTTTTAGATTTTTGGGGAAGATTTATATAAAATCTTGTAGCGCAACCGTGTGTTTTTTTTTTTTTTTTTTTTTCTCAAATTTATTTCAGCACGGGAAAAATAAAGCAATATATTCCATAAGTTAAAGGAATCATCTAGCAGGATTACTATTTTTTAATAAAAGGTACAAAAAAAGAAGCATTACTCACCTCTCTGATCTCCTGCATTGACTGCCCAAGTCTCCACTTCCTGCTTTTGACTCCTCATACCGAAAATGGCAGCTCAGCCAATCAGTGCCTGCCGTGGTAACCCGCCTCAGCCAGTGATTGGCTGAGCAGGTATTTCCTGTATATTGAGCCAAGAGCAGGAAGTTAAGATCTAGTAAGTGTCGCAGAGGATTAGCGAGGTGAGTAATGTGATGGTTTTTTTTTTTGGTAATCTATGAATCCCCAAAATGTAATCCCTCTGGATGATCCCCTTTGATGCTGCATGTGAGCAGTGATTTCTGAGGCTGCTGCAAAATGACAACTCCCAACAGGTTTCTGCAGTGGGGAGGTGCTGACAGAATCCCATCAAGATTCGCAGCTCTCGATGTAACTGGAGCATAAGGTCTGATGGTGACATCAGTCAAAACTGGTAGCTAGAAAATTGCTGCAGTTGTGGATTCAAGTCCCCCATGAGCACCTACAAGGAGTTTGCATGTTCTGAGGAATCCCCCCCCCCCTCAAACAACAAAAACGTCTTGGTAAGTTTATTGGCTTCCAATGACCTTGAGAGGGACACTTACCTCTTATAATAGGTCATTAGATCTTGTGTTGTCAGTGATGACAACCCTCGTCATTGGTAAATTGCATGTATGTAATATCGGGATACTGCCAGGAGGCTGATACTTCCCTTCATGCTGACGGCCATGTTTGGGGGTTGTATGTCCATGGAGGTGACTGTGGCTTTAATGGGACGGCCTGGAGGAGGGGTCAGAGAAATATGGGCGGAATTTGCATCGGTCATGGGAACAGGAAGTGACATAATAGCAATAAATTCTTGCATTTCACCTGTTCAGATTCTCCCACCTGGAAAGGTACTGTGGACGTACGCACAAACTTTTGCAAAGGTACATGAGTTAAAACCAAGGTGTCGTGTTAAAGAGATTGGGATAAAGCAATACATTATGTGGGCACGACAACAAGGTTTTTTTTTTTTTTTTTGTTTTGTGTTTGTTTGTTTTTTTTACTCCCCTCTCTAAATTTAGGAATTAAATTAGTTGATTTTCCCAAAAATGTAAAAAAAAAAAAAATTAAAAAAAACCTAAATATAACATCTATCTAAAAGTTCCCTGTGTCCTGTTCTTACTTCTGCAGTATAGATGGGCCTCTTACATGGGGGACAATCACTAACCAAAGGTATAAAGAGTTATAGCTTCTCTCCACTGCCTGTGTGTCAGTTTTCACTGTCTCTGGCATTCTATTCATTGCCCAGGATCAGTTACAAAGCAAAAAGTGTTGAAAACTGGAGGTACATATGATGATGAACCGTGAATGTCGTTGTAGGGGACAGTGTAGGTGTACTGTAATGGTGGGTAGCGAAAAGTAAAATGTAAATTGCGGTAGATTTATTGGAAATAAAAGGAAAAATGTCAGTGTTTGCTGGTAACTTAAAGGGGTCCTACACAAAACATGGGGGGAGGGGCGTGTTTGTAGCTTTTTGGTGTGCAGTCTGTCCCAGTTCTGGGTGTATTATAGAAGGGACCCCATCCTGATTGCTTCTTAGAGGGTAGTGGCTGGATTCATCAAATGTCTGAATGAAGGAATGTTGTCAGTTATAGTGGAAGGCTCCTTTAAGAGTTTTATACAATAGAATTGACTCTAACTATATTATACCATATTACAAATCATTAGGTCACAAATTGCGCTGCATCACGTTCTAAAAAAGAGCGTAGAGACCAAATTCTGGTGTCTACGCTTTCCTCCAGATGCCTTCAGATCAGTTTCCCCTCACAGGATGTCCCCTTTAAGTGTCAATCAAAAATTAGCTCCACCTCTGAGGAACCAAACTCCTCCCATCTATTAGGATTCAGACCTGTAAGGGTCATATGACTTCATTTGGCCCTGCTTATTGGCTGAGATGGCTCACAGAAGAGGAGGGACATTTCTTATAAGCTTCATCCCCCTCCCCCCCTTTTCATTTTAAAGGGTCCCTTGTAGGTTTCATTTAAGAAATTGGTACAAATCCATCACTGTAATCATGAGCGTATTATACAGGGCGGTAGATGTTATATGGCACTGGACAGTGTTATCTTCTAGGATGTCAGTATTTTGGGGCAACTCCAGCACAGAAGGGGGCAATTAGTAGCGATGGCCATACCCAAGGCATGAAGACTGGAGGGTTATGAATAAAGCTGCACTGGTCGAATCAGTTATTATAGTAAATTCAGGTATATACAACCACCTTATGTCCTTCTGTAAATATCTTTGTAGGGGTCCAGGATCTGTGTTTCTGATAGGGTCCAGAATTCCCTTCCTCCAGCTGTGAGACCGGTTTAGGGGAGACCTTTTAATGCTAGGTAGGTAAGAGCTCCTCCTAGTGGTGGCCACAGACTGCCAGAATGTTGGCTGCATGAAAACAAGAGGATTTGAACCTCCAGCCCCTAGGAAGATATATTATGGAGTTCATGAGCAAGGGTGGACATTTACCTTAAATTATGTATATATTCTGCAAATCTGTACCGTAGAGAAGCCCCATCTTTAGAGGAGGCCATTTTACCTGTAGGTCAGAGTGTTGAGCGTGTTCTCCGCGTTTGGAGACTCCTCACTGTTATTCACTTATTATTGGCGGGGTTGGACCCATGTTCATCCATTTTTTTAAGTCAAGACCAAAAAATTACCGTTCACCCTTCTCTTGATCTACGTCCATGTTGGTATTTGAGGGTCACACAGGAGCAGGAAAGGGATCCTCATGAGGGCCTAGACGTGTGAAGTACTGACCAAGTACAGAAGCGACATGAGACAAAGAAAACCATTCCTTATATTTACGCACAAGACCATCGATTACAAAACTACAACTCCTATCATGCCCTGACAGCCACCGTTGCTAGTCATATTTGTCCCATTGAATTGCCAAATATGGATGATAACATGACCACAAAGCTGCTACAGGACCCGTCCTGCATCGGGTCCTCATACCGCTCTTATATGTAGTCGCTGTGTTTCAATATGAAGAATTGTTTTGTTTTTTTTTTTAACTTTTTTTTTAATTTTTGGAAAGGTAAATAATAAAGGCAAGGACGGTTTCCTTTCATTAAAATAAAGTTGTCGCCGTTAACCTAATTACTGCGCTGGATCGGGTCTTGGACTAAACCATGCAAACGTCCCTCTGTTGATGTGGACCGAGGTCTTAGTAGGGAGGGAACCAACTTTTATCCAGTCTGCATGAGTTTTAGGTGCCTATTGGGTGAGGTCTCCTCCACAGTCTCTGCCCTGCACCTCCTCCTTTGCTCAATGCACTGAGCAATCATGAGAAAGCACATGCGCAGTACTCTCCAGCCTGTGTCTATCCTATGTATGTGGTGCATTTGCCTCACTAACACAGCTTGGACAGTATTGTGCGTGCGCAAAAATGGATACATGGAGACTACTGCGCATGAGCAAGATTGGACACAGGCTACAGAGTACTGTGCATGCGCAAAAATGCACACAGGGTGGATACTACGGTGCATGCACAAGATTGGACACTAGCTAGAGAGTACAGTGCATGCACAAAAATGGATACATGGTAGAGACTACTGCGCATGCGCAAGACTGGACACAGGCTACAGAGTACTGTGCATGTGCAAGATTGGACACTAGCTAGAGAGTAAAGTGCATGCACAAAAATGGATACATGGTGGAGACTACTGCGCATGAGCAAGATTAGACACAGACTAGAGAGTGCTGTGCATGCGCAAAAATGGATACAGGGTGGAGACTACTGTGCATGCGTAAGATTGTACACAGATTAGAGAGTGCTGTGCATGCGCAAAAATGGATACAGGGTGGAGACTACTGCGCATGCACAAGATTTCAGCTCCAATGAGTGACGTCAGACAGAAAAGCGCAGGGAATGCAGAGGGGACACTGAGCGGCTGCTGTTATCGGGGGCCACCAACTGGGAAATTTTGACTAATTTGCAAATTGGATAAAAGTTCTTTCTCGCCTTCGCCCTGTGTCCATCAGAAATGTGATCGCACATCTACTTCACTCTCCGACCGGACACTGTAATTTGTTCAATGGTGACAGCGGCTCCGACAGAACATTAAACACGTTGCATCCTATATGAAGGGGGTTCAGCGGTAGTTGTATCGGTGCAGTACAACATATATCCCAGAGCTACACTGACCCTTATCTATATATATATGATAATAATAAAACTATATCTTTGCTTTAAACATACTGTAATGGCAGGACTTGAATGAAAAGCGCATATTCATAGTTTTCTTGGCCCGAATGTTAGCGTCTTGGGGAACACGTGAACACTTCATGAGACTGATCGGCTTGTATGATGAGTATTTTCTCTTGTATTTTATGAGCAGTTAGTAATTTTTGTTTTTTTACGTTTCTTTTTCTTTTTCAGTTAAGTAATTTATGACACTTTTTTTTTTTTTTTTAACCGTAAGTGTTATTTAAGTTTTGTTTGAGCAGTTGATGTTTATTATACTTATCTAGAGGAAATTTGTGCTTACAATTCATTTCAGAACACAAGACTGGGGGGCTTTCGAGTTTTCGGGCAGGAGCAGCAAATTGTTAGATATTTTTTTTTTGTTGTTGTTGTTGTTGCAACCGTATTGCCCCTATTGCAACTACAAGACCCGTAGCCTCTGTGGTTCTGTGGAACCGATCAATATAAAACCCTATGGTGATCGAATTCAGCTCTGTAGAATACTGGGGTATTAGGGTGAATTCACACACGGCAGATTTGTTGGACTTCATCCAAATGTAAAATAAAATCTGTGTGCAGGTTTACTCTTTTTCTAGTATGACCAAGAAAATTACTCCGGGTCACCTGCCTATGCTCTGTTTTGCACCTTGACCAGCAGAGGGCAGTAGATTATTATCTCGAGTCCTCATTGGTAGCAAATGATTCTTAAATAGAGATGAGCGAACGTGCTCGGAACGAGCAATGTACCGCTTGGCTCCCCTGCACTCACATGGGCGCAGGCAGCCGCTTCTGTCCTCCTCAGGACGACGGAAGCGGCTGCCTGTGCCCATGCGAGCGCAGGGGAGCCGAGCAGTACAGTGCTCGTTTCGAGCACGTTCGCTCATCTCTATTCTTAAATAAAAACTCCCGCAAAAAATTTTATTCCATGTCCTGCTAGAAATGTACATGATGTAATCTGTAGTGAATGTCATTTTCTTACCAGTGTCTGAAGTTTCTTATCTGAAGTTTCTTATATGTGTCATGTGACTAGGAATTAGACCCACCAACTCACACAGCATCTTGTGTGGACAGGAAGTCTAATTCTCTATGTATTCCTATGGGAGCCTCACTCTCCGTCTCATAGGAATGAATACAGCAGTTACTGGCTTCCTGTCCTGGGTCAGTTGGAGGTCAGGGAGTTGGTCACATGACCCAGCTACAATAAGAAGAAAGTGGATAACTCTCAATTACAGTCTCTGATAAGAAGATGACATTCACTACAGATTATATCATGCACCATTCAGAGCATAAAATTTTCTATTAAAATAAAATCTTAGAATAAAATCTTCTATTAAAAAAGTTGTGCAGAACTGGAAAACACGGCTGCTCTCTTCCAAAAAAAAAAAAAAAAAAACAACAAACAAACAGCACCACCCTCCATGGTTTGTGCGTCGCATTGAGGCTCAACTGCACTCACATCGGTGCAGCTCGGCTGCAGTACCCTGATACTACCTGTGGAGGCATGTGGCACTGTTTTTGAAAGACGGCAGCCATGTATACTTAGTTATATACAACCTCTTTAAGTTTGCTCACATGTTTAATAGTCCAGGATTAGGAAAATATATTTTCTTCCACAAACGGCGCTATATCTGTCAGTAAGTTCTGCTGTAATACCGCACACAACCTGCAGACCGGTGAGGCGCTGTTTTAGGAAGTCAACCATGTTTTTTTAATCCTGGACGATCCCATTAGTTTCCTTTTTAGAAATAATAAATTAGTTCTTGGAATTCATTTTTTTGGGGGGGATTTATTGGGTGGGATGAAATAAATTTAAGCAAAGAGTCTTCCAAGTATTGACATCCGGCTGCTCCTGGAGATGAACTGTGAAGGCCCGACAGTTCTTGTTTGTGAATATGAGGTGTAAATCTGTTTGTTATTTTAAAGATCATTTCTAGATCTCCCTGAAACATTTAAGCCAAGAGTTTGTATCTGTACGATATTTACTGTAAGATGTAGAACATTCAATAACTATTAAAATGTTTCCATAAAACCAAATCTCCGTTATTTACGAGCCCAACCCGTGTCCAGTCCGTGTGAGGTCGGACTCTAAGGAGGGAGTTGTCTTGGAACCAACACCAATATGAGGCTAATGCAAATGGGAGTACTGGGGCTTCATACATCCTCGGCCTATGTGTGGTCCTCGAGATGCCTCTCTGTGAATTGAGCAACAACAAAACATTGTGTTTGCAGCATCTGACACTGATTTGAAGGTAGTTTCCCCAACCAGGCAAGGAGAGACACACCGCTGCATGCTGGGTGGGATCCTTAGCCGTCCAGTGGGTATTGTGCTCTGGCCCCAAATTAATTTGATTGCCTCGGTAGCTGGGCTGTGGAGTGTGCAGTGGCGTCAGATCAGGCAGCAGAGTATCCCACATCCAACCTCAACCCCTATAACAGGGCTGGCCAACCTGAGGCTCTCCAGCTGTTGTAAAACTACAACTCCCAACATGCCCTGCTGTGGGATGATAGCTGTAGGCAGACTGGGCATGCTGGGAGTTGTAGTTTTGCAACAGCTGGAGAGCCGCAGGTTGGCCAGCCCTGCCCTATAACCTCCACATTAGTATAATTCTCACAAAAATCAGATTACCCCTCATGCTCCCCCTAATCAGCATGCTACTGCCACCCTTGCAAAACAAGCCCCTCCAAAGAGTAGTTTATTATCCACCAGCCAGGGGTGCACCGAGCCTTTCTGCTGCCTGAGGCGAAAACTTAAACAGTGCCCCCGAATGCCAATTTCTTAACCTAACCCCTTTGCCACAATGAAAGTGGTCATTGACCATGGCCCCCCTTTTGCCCCTACCTGGTGGCGCCTTAGACGATCGCCTCACTGGTTGTGTACCTCTGCCACCAGCAACAGCAGCAGTTTTGAGCTCTCTAAACTGCTTACCACGCTCTTACAGGGGTTTTTCAGTTATAAAAAAAAAAAAAAAAAAAAAAACACCAGCATTCAACCTTACTGCTTTACATAAGTCAGATGATATAGTTCTGAGTGTAAGACTCATCAGGAGTGTCTGTAGCATCGGGTCTCTACCTCTCCTCAGCTTGAACATCACAGATCCAAGCTGAAAAAACCTGCCCTAAGACACACTGTAATTGGTGACATTGTTTCTATGGGGCAGCGTTCAGAGAAATGTGCAGAACACCGTCCTCAGAGGCAAGATCGTTGATGCTGCTGTCGGGAAAACGGTGCAGATTGCATGACCAAGATATCTTTGTTTTCATCCCCATGGCATAGTGACATGTGGGTGGCCCCCTTGTGTTCAATGCACTGAGTGCTCCTACTCTGGGTGACAGGTCTTGCATCCAATGAGGAGGCGGCTGGTGTTGTCACATAGAGGAGAGGGGCCACCTCCTGGGCACTTCCAGTCCTGGCATCAGGGAGAATATTGATATCTAGATCATGTGACCTACATCCTCATCTGCCCGGGGACCTCTAGTGTATTATTAACAATGGGGAATTTAATTGTAAATAAATACAAAAACATTTAATTAAAAAAATACATATTTTATTGAAATAAAATATAAAACATAACAATATAATGTGATGAGTGATCACTAGCGAAACAGATAAATTATTAAGTCACACAGAAAAATAGACTTTGATATGTTACAATGACTTCTCCTTACAAATATTCAGGAAACCTGCTCCTAATATATATTATATACGATGTATCAGTCCGACAGTCCATATTACACACAGTCCATTCATATTAATCCACCTCTTCAATAACGGGGCCTGTGTTGCTGCCCTGTCGTGCTTGGGCACTGCAGCTGGCACCAGGCATTCCTCCTGGCATCCCACTTGCGGTGGCTCCTTGGTACAGTTTGGTGATGATGGGATTGCACACCTTCTCCAGCTCCTTCTGCTGATGGACGTACTCCTCTTTCTCAGCCAACTGGTTCTTCTCCAGCCATGATAGGGCCTCATTACATTTCTCCACAATGCTCTTCTTATCTGTAGGACTTATCTTGTCCTTCACATTGTCATCTTCCACCGCACTCTTCATATTGAAGATGTAAGCTTCCAGGGAGTTCTTAGCAGCAATCTTCTCTCTTTGGACATCATCATCCGCCTTATACCTCTCAGCCTCCTGCACCATCTTCTCAATCTCCTCTTTGCTCAGTCTGCCCTTGTCATTAGTGATTGTGATTTTGTTCTGTTTACCCGAGCTTTTGTCCATGGCGGAAACATTGAGGATACAGTTGGCATCTATATCAAAGGTCACTTCAATCTGTGGCACTCCACGTGGAGCTGGAGGTATCCTGCTCAGTTCAAACTTGCCAAGAAGATTGTTATCTTTGGTCATTGCTCTCTCACCCTCAAACACCTGGATGAGGACTCCTGTCTGGTTGTCAGAATAAGTGGTGAAGGTTTGTGTTTGCTTGGTTGGGATGGTCGTATTGCGTTTGATAAGAACGGTCATCACACCTCCAGCTGTTTCTAGCCCAAGCGAGAGTGGCGCCACATCTAGTAGCAGAAGATCCTGGACTTTCTCAGACTTATTGCCTGTTAAGATGGCAGCTTGCACAGCAGCTCCATATGCTACAGCTTCATCAGGGTTGATGCTTTTGTTCAGCTCCTTCCCATTGAAAAAGTCTTGAAGTAGCTTTTGCACCTTGGGTATACGCGTAGATCCTCCAACCAAAACAATGTCATGAATCTGGGACTTGTCCATTTTGGCATCTCTAAGAGCCTTTTCTACTGGATCAAGGGTTCCTCTAAAGAGGTCTGAACACAGCTCCTCAAAGCGAGCCCTAGTGATGGAAGTGTAGAAGTCAATGCCCTCATACAGAGAGTCAATCTCAATGCTGGCCTGGCTGCTGGAGGAAAGGGTTCTCTTGGCTCTCTCACAGGCCGTCCTGAGTCTTCTCAAAGCTCTCTTATTCTGGCTGATGTCCTTCTTGTGCTTGCGTTTGAATTCTTCCACAAAGTGATTGACCATACGGTTATCAAAGTCCTCACCTCCCAGATGGGTATCACCAGCTGTGGCCTTTACCTCAAAGACCCCATCATCAAGTGTGAGAATGGAGACATCGAATGTGCCCCCTCCTAAGTCGAAGATCAGGACGTTACGCTCTCCACGGCTTCCCTTGTCCAAGCCGTAAGCGATGGCAGCTGCTGTGGGCTCATTGATGATTCTCAGCACGTTTAAACCAGCTATGACTCCTGCATCCTTGGTGGCTTGACGTTGGGAATCATTGAAGTAGGCCGGTACTGTAATAACAGCATCTTTCACGGGTTGACCCAGATAAGCCTCGGCTGTCTCCTTCATCTTGAGCAAAACCATGGAGGAGATTTCCTCAGGAGAAAAGGTTTTGTGTTCTCCTTTGTACTCCACCTTTACTTTAGGCTTTCCTCCATCGCTCACCACATGGAACGGCCAGTGCTTCATGTCAGACTGCACCACTGAGTCGTCAAACTTGCGGCCAATCAGCCTCTTGGCATCGAAGACTGTGTTCTGTGGGTTCATGGCCACCTGGTTCTTGGCCGCATCGCCGAGCAGTCTCTCTGTGTCAGTGAAGGCCACGTAACTTGGGGTGGTGCGGTTGCCTTGGTCATTGGCAATGATCTCTACTTTGCCATGCTGGAAGACGCCAACACAGGAATACGTGGTGCCCAGGTCAATGCCAACTGCAACTCCTTTGGGAGACATTATGGTAGATGTGTATGAAGTAGAAATCCCGATAAGTTCTCTTGATATTTGCTGTGTAGTTTAGTTGCTCTCTTCTCTGCTGCTGCCTCAGATGCATACAGCTGCTCCATTGATTTCTATTGAATTTCCGGAGATAGCGGAGTACAGTATGACCGGCCGCTGCTTCACTTATTTTAGGGGAACTGTGGGGGGTACGGGGCCCTTGTTCTCGTGATCGATACCAGTCCCTGGACCCCCACCTATTTAACAGCTATCCCATATTCTGTGGATATGGGATAATTATCAGCTGGAATACCCCTTTAATTCGGTGGTCCAGGGATGTAATTAAAATCAGGATGTGTTTGAGGGATCGGGATGAAACAAGATGTGGGTGCAGCAAGAAGGGACTTTTTTCCACTTGTTTCTGAATTTAAGACTTAAATTAATTTTCCAAAAAATGTAAAAATAAAATAAACAACTCAGAACATCTGTGTGGGTAACGCCACATGGCCGAAATTGACTCAAAATTCACCTCATGTTCCACGGCAGAAGCAGCAGAGTATGAGATGTTTTCAGATAGTCCACATTTATTGCTAGGAACTATTTCCAGGGTCGGGCTTCTTCACAGATTCGGATGAATCGGACTGGGGTGAGCTTTGAGATATTTGCTCGTCTCTACATTGACTGGTTGGGCTCCTGAGTGGGATTGCCGATATCGGGGTGGCGATTCCGCTGTAGGCAGGGATACTGTATTGGTATACTATATATTTTTATATGTATTATACGCCATATTCACACATGGCACATTGATCTAACATTGGAGGAAATTTGATCAGGTGGTAATCAACATGCTGCAGTTATAGGGTTGTTGAAGGGCAGGTTCGCCAACTCTTGCTGAACTTGGTAGCTAGTTCTACACCAGGCGGGGGGTATGCAGTGTGCTGGACAGGTTACCTGTATTCTGCGGGGGGTATGCAGTGTGCTGGACAGGTTACCTGTATTCTGCAGGGGGTATGCAGTGTGCTGGAAAGGTTACCTGTATTCTGCGGGGGGTATGCAGTGTGCTGGACAGGTTACCTGTATTCCGAAAATGAGCTTTGTACATTAGACAGCCCCTTTAACTAGTTTGATCACAAAAAAAAAAAAACATTCAATGTGGGCCCATAGCAATCATCTGGTGCCACTTTATGGATCTGTACATAACGGAGCAATAAAATGGCTATAAATATGAGAAAGGTGTCACTGAAAACTACACAGGTAATCAATCTCGGAGAGCTCATGCCATCTGTAAGCTATAACTACAAGGGGATGGGCGATGGAAGGAGTACATGTGGTATACTTGTATAGTAGTCACTATCCTTGTGCCCACGTAACACGCTTATAAAGAGAGCCGCAATGACGGTGCGCCTGACAACTGTTTACTCTGACCTTGTCCTCGGCAGTCCACAATATGGAGAAAATATTCAGTGACTAAAGTCAGGAGAGTCTTCTTTTCTGGCACATTTGTAGAAGAACACATTCAATTCCTATTCGGACAATATGACACTAGCACGTTCCGCTCCCCACTGTCTCATTCATATGCTTCAAAGCCTGACGTGTGAAATTTTTGAATCCGCTCATTTGCCTGTAAGCGACTGATGATTTCATAAGCAAAACTATTTCCTCATTGGTCCCTCTAGATAACATGACATCCCAAAAAAATCTGCAGGGTTTACGTCCCGGGGTTTTTTTTTTGCCTTCCTCTGGATCAACTTGCAGGATAACAGGACGAACTGGATGGACAGATGTTTTTTTTCGGCCTTATAAAACTATGTTACCATCAGATGCCGGATAAAGGACGGTTGGCAGCTCTAGTGCCGAATTGGCAATTCTTGAAGATAACACCACGAAGATACTACAGTACCCATCCTGCACCGGGTTCATACCGCTCTTATGTAGACTCTGCGTTTTGATATGAAGAATTTTTTTTCTTTTTAGTTTTTTTTTTTAATTTTGGAAAGGTAAATAATAAAGGAAAGTACGTTTTGTTTTTTTTTTCATTAAAGGAATCTGTCCAATTTGTCGCCATTAGGCTAATTACTGCATCGGGTGTAAAAAAAACACAAACATGTGGACCGAGGACGAAGAGAACTGACTTTTGTCCTACTGCAGGGATGGCCAACCTGGGGCTCTCCAGCAAAACTACAACCATGCAAAGAGAACCTACAGCTATCAGCCTACAGCAGGGCATGGTGGGAATTGTACTTTTAGAACAGCTGAAGAGTCACAGGTTGGCCATCCCTGGTCTACTGGGTGATGCTGATCGCAGCCAGTGTCTCCTCCACATTCTCTGCACTGCATATCCCTTTTTGTCTTGATTGACAGACCAAATGTACTCAGCAATCGCAGCCTGTGTCCATCGGCCTAAGTGACACACTACATATGTACACCGTGCATGTGCAGCACAAAAGCCAATTGGACACAGGCTGAAGAGTGATGGGCAAGCGCAGGAATGGACACAGGCTGGAGGGTACTGTGTATGTGCAAGATTTCATTGCTGATGAAAGTGATGTCGGACAGTAAGGTTAGAGCCTCAGATCGACGCTGGTTGTGGCCAGTGGTTTTTGTCCTCGTCTGATCTGAATTTTTTGCAGATCCATTCACTTCAATGGGGCCACAAAAGATGCAGACAGCACACATCCATGCTGAAAACCGTGTTTGTATGGAAGCAAGTGATTTTTGGTCCAAGAAAAGAATCTGCTGCTGCGTACGCATGTACCCTTATTCTTCTGGTACGACCAAGAAAATTACACTGGGTCACCTGCCTATGCTCTGTTTTGTACCTTGACCAGCAGAGGCTAGTACGTTATTATTAAAGGGGTTTTCCTATTTTGGACATTGGGAGCATGTCGCTAGAGGTGGGACCTGCACCTATCCTTAGAGCAGAGCCTACAAAGTAACAGAGGGCACACCACACATGTGCAGCCGCCCTCCATTCATTTTTATGGGACTGCCAAAAATAGCCGAGCCATTGAAATGAATGGATCGCTGCCAGAAGGGGGACCCACACCTATCTTACATGGGACCATATCCTAACGCAGGGGCGGACATACCGCCTGTGCAGCAGGTTCAGCTGCACAGGGGCCTAGAGAGGGAGGGGGGCCCTTTTCAGTGCAAGCAGAGAGGGTTGGGACCTGATTAAGACTTATAATGAATTGGCCACCTGTTCTTCCTATACTCCAAAGCTGAAGGACCTTCCATGACATCATAGTCATGTGACCTTTTCAACAGTGAAAGTGGTGATAGGACCTGTGATGAGGTCACCGTCATGTGACCAGTGCAGAGAAAGGCACCCGCTGAGCAGTGGAGACCTGTGAATGCATGTAAGTGCCACAGACATGCTGGGAGATGTTGTTCTCCCCATTATACCTCCTCCCTGCTTAGTGGGGGGAAATATGTAATTTAACTGCATACCTCCCAACCGTCCCGGATCCAGCGGGACAGTCCCGGATTGCAGTGGCAGTCCCGCTGTCCCGATACGGGGGAGGTATCTCCTGGTCTCTGGCAGCTGTCACAGAGACACTTGCCTGTTGCAGGAAGGAGCAGACAGCCAGAATCGGCTGTCTGCTTCTTCCATCCTCCCTCCTGTCCCCCCTGCAGCTCCCCGTACCTTTCATCCATGGATCGGGTCTCGGCGGGGGGCGGGGCCGGATGTCAGCATTGGCTCCGTCCCCTTCAGACACGAGCAGAAGATCTTCCTGCTGGTGATGCTGGCCCTGCTGCTAGGAAAAAGGTAAATGTAATGCTTTTATTTTTTTTAACTTTCTGTGAACTGTGTTTATTATCCCTGTACTGTGACATCACTGTGTTTATTATCCCTGGACTGTGACATCACTGTGTTTGTTATCCCTGTACTGTGACATCACTGTATTTATTATCCCTGGACTGTGACATCAATGTTTATTATCCCTCGACTGTGACATCACTGTGTTTATTATCCCTGGACTGTGACATCACTGTGTTTATTATCCCTGGACTGTGACATCAATGTTTATTATCCCTGTACTGTGACATCACTGTTTGTTATCCCTGTACGGTGACATCACTGTGTTTTTATCCCTGTACGGTGACATCCAGTTTATTATCCCTGGACTGTGACATCACTGTGTTTATTATCCCTGTACTGTGACATCACTGTGTTTATTATCCCTGTACGGTGACATCACTGTGTTTATTATCCCTGGACTGTGACATCACTGTCTTTTATATCCCTGGACTGTGACATCACTGTCTTTATTATTCCTGGACTGTGACATCACTGTCTTTATTATCCCTGGACTGTGACATCACTGTCTTTATTATCCCTGGACTGTGACATCACTGTGTGTATTATCCCTGTACTGTGACATCACTGTGTTTATTATCCCTGTACGGTGACATCACTGTGTTTATTATCTCTGTACTGTGACATCACTGTGTTTATTATCTCTGTACTGTGACATCACTGTGTTTATTATCCCTGTACAGTGACATCACTGTGTTTATTATCTCTGTACTGTGACATCACTGTGTTTATTATCCCTGTACGGTGACATCACTGTGTTTATTATCCCTGTATGGTGACATCACTGTGTTTATTATCTCTGTACAGTGACATCACTGTGTTTATTATCTCTGTACAGTGACATCACTGTGTTTATTATCTCTGTATGGTGACATCACTGTGTTTATTATCTCTGTACAGTGACATCACTGTGTGTATTATCCCTGGACTTTGACATCACTGTGTTTATTATCTCTGTACAGTGACATCACTGTGTTTATTATCTCTGTACAGTGACATCACTGTGTTTATTATCTCTGTATGGTGACATCACTGTGTTTATTATCCCTGTACTGTGACATCACTGTGTTTATTATCTCTGTACTGTGACATCACTGTGTTTATTATCCCTGTACAGTGACATCGCTGTGTGTATTATCCCTGTACGGTGACATCACTGTGTTTATTATCCCTGTACTGTGACATCACTGTGTGTATTATCCCTGTACGGCGACATCACTGTGTTTATTATCCCTGTACTGTGACATCACTGTGTTTATTATCTCTGTACAGTGACATCACTGTGTGTATTATCCCAGTGCAGGAAGAGGTAAGTGGTCTGTGTTTGTTTTCTATTTTTCAGGGTCGTGAATGCAGAGGACTACGTCGGATTCGGTGGACTGCGTCGGACCAGCTTTTTTTTTTTTTTAATAAAATGGTCAAACAGGGGTCTGGGGGAGTGTTTATTTCAATAAAATGTTTTATACTTGTGTGTGTGTATTTTTTTTACAATACTACAGTTTTAGTAATTATGGCTATCTACAGACGGCCCTGATTACTAATACTGGGCTTAGTGCTTGCCGGTATGGCAGGCCAGCACTAACCCCAATATCTATTACCTCGGCACCCACCGCCACCAGGGGTGCCGGGAAGAGCCCGGTACCCGCAGGACCGGACCTTCTAAATTGAGGGTCTGGCTCTGGGGCGGCTGCAGGCTGGTACCATTAGGCTGGGAAGGGCCAATAACCGTGTCCCTTCCCACCCTGGTAGTGCCAGGCTGCCGCTGCTGGTTGTATCTGGCTGGCGAAGGAAAAAAGGGGGGAACCCCACGCCATTTTTTTAAAAATTATTTAATTATTTTTGTAAAAAAAATGGCGTGGGGTCCCCTTTTCCTTCGCCAGCCAGATACAACCAGCAGCGGCAGCCTGGCACTACCAGGGTGGGAAGGGACAGGGTTATTGGCCCTTCCCAGCCTAATGGTACCAGCCTGCAGCCGTCCCAGAGCCAGACCCTCAATTTAGAAGGTCCGGTCCTGCGGGTACCCGGCTCTTCCCGGCACCCCTGGTGGCGATGGGTGCCGAGGTAATAGATATTGGGGTTAGTGCTGGCCTGCCATACCGGCAAGCACTAAGCCCAGTATTAGTAATCAGGGCCGTCTGTAGATAGCCATAATTACTAAAACTGTAGTATTGTAAAAAAAAAATACACACACAAGTATAAAACATTTTATTGAAATAAACACTCCCCCAGACCCCTGTTTGACCATTTTATAAAAAAAAAAAAAAAAAAAAAAAAAAGCTGGTCCGACGCAGTCCACCGAATCCGACATAGTCCTCTGCATTCACGACCCTGAAAAATAGAAAACAAACACACAAACACAGACCACTTACCTCTTCCTGCACTGGGATAATACACACAGCGATGTCACTGTACAGAGATAATAAACACAGTGATGTCACCGTACAGGGATAATAAACACAGTGATGTCACAGTACATAGATAATAAACACAGTGATGTCACTGTACAGGGATAATACACATAGTGATGTCAAAGTCCAGGGATAATACACACAGTGATGTCACCGTACAGAGATAATAAACACAGTGATGTCACTGTACAGAGATAATAAACACAGTGATGTCACTGTACAGGGATAATAAACACAGTGATGTCACTGTACAGAGATAATAAACACAGTGATGTCACTGTACAGAGATAATAAACACAGTGATGTCACTGTACAGGAGATAATAAACACAGTGATGTCACTACAGGTAATAACACAGGAGCACTACAGGATAATAAACACAGTGATGTCACTGTACAGAGATAATAAACACAGTGATGTCACTGTACAGGGATAATAAACACAGTAATGTCACTGTACAGAGATAATAAACACAGTGATGTCACTGTACAGAGATAATAAACACAGTGATGTCACTGTACAGGGATAATAAACACAGTGATGTCACTGTACAGGGATAATAAACACAGTGATGTCACTGTACAGAGATAATAAACACAGTGATGTCACTGTACAGGGATAATAAACACAGTGATGTCACAGTACAGAGATAATAAACACAGTGATATTACAGTACAGAGATAATAAACACAGTGATGTCACAGTACGGGGATAATAAACACAGTGATGTCACAGTACAGGGATAATACACACAGTGATGTCAAAGTCCAGGGATAATACACACAGTGATGTCACTGTACAGAGATAATAAACACAGTGATGTCACTGTACAGAGATAATAAACACAGTGATGTCACTGTACAGGGATAATAAACACAGTGATGTCACAGTACAGGGATAATAAACACAGTGATGTCACAGTCCAGGGATAATAAACACAGTGATGTCACTGTACAGAGATAATAAACGCAGTGATGTCACAGTACAGAGATAATAAACACAGTGATGTCACCGTAAAGGGATAATAAGCACAGTGATGTCACAGTACAGGGATAATAAACACAATGATGTCACAGTACACCTGTGCAAACAAGGCCTGGGGGGGCGCAGATAAGGCTATCATCATGATTTAGAAAAATCATTCCCCGATGAAATGTTGCAGTTCTCAAAATTCATTCAAAGTAATGAAACTCCACCAGCACTGGAATGCCTTAAAATAATCAGAAATAACAAATTGCCTGTACTGTGACATCACTGTGTTTATTATCCCTGTGTAGTAAGGGGACTGAGTGAGATTAGTTTATAGTGGGCGGGGGTTAGGGCCGTGGCCTACTGCAGAAAAAATTTGCCGCTGCACGCGCCGCACAATATGTCCCTCTTTCTCTCTTTGCAAAGTTGGGAGGTATGTAACTGGGACTGTATGTTAGAGGGGCTGAAGGAAGGGGAAGGGTGTTAGTTACATGGGACTGTATGTTATAGAAGACTGGTGGGAGATGACTGGTGTTATTTACATGGGACTGTGTATTATAGAGGACTGGAGTGTAAGGAGTGATGGTATTTACATGGGACTATGTGTTGGAGGGGCTAGAGGGGATTTAAATTATTTATATGGGACTGTATTGTATAGAAGACTGGTGAGAGAGGTCTGGTATTATTTACATGTGACTGCATGGTATAAAAGACTGGAGGGAGTGGAGCGATGTTATTTACATGGGACTGCATGGTATAGAAGACTGTAAGAAAGAGAGGTTATTTACATGGGACTGTATTATATGGAAAACTGGTGGGAGAGGACTTGTGTTTACATGGGACTGTATGGTATAGAAGACTGGAGGAAGAGGACAAGCATTATAATTTATAGGGTCACTACAGAGAATATTATAACTCTAGGGGGTACAGCAAGAGGTATAATTACAGGGGGCACTGCAGGGAACATTATAAATACTGTAGGCAGTGGTGGGGGTATTACTACTGAGGGCTCTATAGGAGTGCCTTATAGATTGGCATTATTTCTATTAGCGGTGCCCTATAGGGGGGGCCTTATTAGTACTTAGGGCACTGTAGGGAGTCTTATTACCACTGGCGGTACTATGGGGGGCACTTCCGCCTAGTAGTGAGCCCGGAGACGTCACCGGCACTAATCGACAGACTTTAGCTGTCACGCGAGGTCGGCGTCGTGCTCCCTCTGCACGACGTCGCCGGACCTCTCCGCCCCCTAGAGACGAGCAATAGGGAATTGAAGTGCTGGTCTTGTCAGCCAGCACTTCATGAGTTAATTCTCTGTTTGGGTTTAGCCATGTGGTGCTGATCACACCACATGGCTACTTTACATATTGTTTGGACAGCTTGCTCCGCCTCAGGTCATGTGATGCTGGCCACATCACATGATCCTGGGCGGGCTATTTAAAGATGGCAACTGCCTCACTCAGATGCCTGTGATTAGTCTTCTGAGATCAGAACTGTGCCCTGTCTGAACCCCACCTCTTTCCCTGCCTACTTACAGTAGATGCCCTAGGCGACAAAACCGTAACTTGGAGACAGTCCCTATGCTGAGTACGTGCACAGGGAAGGGAAGGGAACACAGGGAAAGACGAACACAGACAGAAACAAACACAACAGCAGAATCGTCAGCAAGCCAAGTCAAGAACAGGAGGTCACGTCAAATACCGAGGGGAATCACAAAAGCGTAGTCTAAGTCCAAAGCCAAAATCCAATACACCAATAATCCAACAGCAAGGTCCAACACACAGCACTGATCTCAGAAGACTAATCACAGGCATCTGAGTGAGGCAGTTGCCATCTTTAAATAGCCCGCCCAGGATCATGTGATGTGGCCAGCATCACATGACCTGAGGCGGAGCAAGCTGTCCAAACAATATGTAAAGTAGCCATGTGGTGTGATCAGCACCACATGGCTAAACCCAAACAGAGAATTAACTCATGAAGTGCTGGCTGACAAGACCAGCACTTCAATTCCCTATTGCTCTTCTCTAGGGGGCGGAGAGGTCCGGCGACGTCGTGCAGAGGGAGCACGATGCCGACCTCGCGTGACATTAGCGTTGCCATAGCCTGTAAAGCCGCCCATCAGTGCCAGTGACGTCTCCGCTTAGCAGTGTAAAAATATAAACAAAACAGCCCAGGGTAGTATGAAATGTTAGAGGGGATGAGTGGGGGGAGAAGGGGTTATGTCCGGGAGGGGGCCCAGGTACATTTCTTGCACAGGGGCCCTCTGCTGTCTGTGTCCGCCCCTGTCCTAACGATATGCCCTCAATGTTCAAAATGGGACAACCCCTTTAAGGTTCCTAATCTTCTATTACTTCTATTAAAAGGGTTGTACAGAACTGGAAAACATGGCTGCTCTCTTCCAAAAAATGCAGCACCACTCTCCATGGTTTGTGCATCGCATTGAAGCTGAACTGCATTCACTTTGGTGCAGCTCGGCTGCAGTACCCAATACTACCTGTGGAGGCATGTGGCACTGCCATGTATACTTAGTGATATACAACCTCTTTAAGTTTCATCACAAAATCTCATTTTTTCCACAAACAGCGCCACATCTGCCAATGAGTTGTGCTGTAATACTGCACACAACCTGCGGACCGGTGAGGCGCTGTTTAGGAAATCGACCATGTTTTTTTAATCCTGATCCCATTAGTTTTCCTTTTTAGAAATAATAAATTAGATCTTGGAATTCATTTTTTTTTTTTTGGGGGGGGGGGGATGGTTATTGGGTGGGATGAAATAAATTTAAGCAAAGAGTCTTCCAAGTATTGACATCTGGCTGCTCCCGGAGATGAACACTGTGAAGGCCCGACAGTTCTTGTCTGTGAATATGAGGTGTAAATCTGTTTCTGTTATTTTAAAGATCATTTCTAGATCTCCCTGAAACATTTAAGCCAAGAGTTTGTATCTGTACGATATTTACTGTAAGATGTAGAACATTCAATAACTATTAAAATGTTTCCATAAAACCAAATTTCTGTTATTTTAGAGGTCTACCACCAGCGGTCAACCCGTGTCCAGTCCGTGCGAGGTCGGATTCTAAGGAGGGCCGACTGGGCAGTTGTCTGGGAACCTCCACCAATATAAGGCCTAATGCCCATGGGAGTACTGGGGCTTCATACATCCCCAGCCTATGTGTGGTCCTTACGATGCCTCTAATTTCATGCATAGGGTTTTTTAAAATTCTGTACGAACTGAACCACAACAAAAATTGTGCTTGCTGCATCTGACAATGGTTTGAAGGTAGTTTCCCCAACCAGGCAAGGAGAGACACCGCTGCATGCTGGGTGGGACACTTAGCCGCCCAGCAAGTATTGTGCTCGGGTCCCAAATTAATGTGATGATTGCTTCGGCAGCTGGGCTGTGGAGTGTGCAGTGGCGTCAGATCAGGAAGGAGAGTTTCCCTTCACAATCTGAACCCCTATAACCTCCACATTAGTCTAATTCTCTCAAACATCAGGTTACCCCTCATGCTCCCCTTAATCAGCATGCTACTGCACCCTTACGAAACTAGTCACCCTAAAGAGTATGTTATTACCCACCAGCAATAGGAGCAGTTTTGAGCTCTGGAAACTGCTTACTACGCTTTTGCAAGGTTTTTCCAGTTACACAAAAAAAAAAAAAAAAATAACACCAGTATTCAACCTTTCTGCATTATATAAATCAATATTATATAGTTCTGAGTGTAAAACACATCAGGTCTCTGCCTCTCCTTCCACTCTCAGCTTGAAAATGACAGACTCAGGCTGAAAAAAACCTGCCATAATTGCTGACATTGTGTCTATGGGACAGCGTTAGGGAAATGTGCCGAACACTGTCCTCAGAGGCAAGATCATTGATGCTGTTGATGTGTCAACAGGTCAGACTCTTAGAAGGCTTGCCACGCCCCAGACATAGGTGTGATGGCATTGGGATAGGGAATCGCCACGAAAAATGTTATGTTACTTGTGATGGAGTGCAGGAAAGCAGGGTATTCCAATAAACAATATAAGTAAGGACAATGTGTGGTTTCCTGTCAGTTGATGCTGAAAATTACAAAGCTGGAATACCCCTTTAAGGGTGATCGGGAAAACTGTGCAGATTGCATGACCAAGATATCTTTGTTTTCATCCCCATGGCATAGTGACACTGACTGTGTCAGTGAAGGCCACATAACTTGTGTTCAATGCGCTGAGTGCTCCTACTCTGGGTGACAGGTCTAGGATCCAATGGGGAGGCGGCTGGTGTTGTCACATAGAGGAGAGGGGCCACCTCCTGGGCACTTGCAGTTCTGGCATCAGGGAGAATATTGATATCTAGATCATGTGACCTACATCCTCATCTGCCCGGGGACCTCTAGTGTATTATTAACAATGGGGAATTTAATTGTAAATAAATACAAAAACATTTAATTAAAAAAAATACATATTTTATTGAAATAAAATATAAAACATAACAATATAATGTGATGAGTGATCACTAGCGAAACAGATAAATTATTAAGTCACACAGAAAAATAGACTTTGATATGTTACAATGACTTCTCCTTACAAATATTCAGGAAACCTGCTCCTAATATATATTATATACGATGTATCAGTCCGACAGTCCATATTACACACAGTCCATTCATATTAATCCACCTCTTCAATAACGGGGCCTGTGTTGCTGCCCTGTCTTGCTTGGGCACTGCAGCTGGCACCAGGCATTCCTCCTGGCATCCCACTTGTGGTGGCTCCTTGGTACAGTTTGGTGATGATGGGATTGCACACCTTCTCCAGCTCCTTCTGCTGATGGACGTACTCCTCTTTCTCAGCCAACTGGTTCTTCTCCAGCCATGATAGGGCCTCATTACATTTCTCCACAATGCTCTTCTTATCTGCAGGACTTATCTTCACATTGTCATCTTCCACCGCACTCTTCATATTGAAGATGTAAGCTTCCAGGGAGTTCTTAGCAGTAATCTTCTCTCTTTGGACATCATCATCCGCCTTATACCTCTCAGCCTCCTGCACCATCTTCTCAATCTCCTCTTTGCTCAGTCTGCCCTTGTCATTGGTGATTGTGATTTTGTTCTGTTTACCCGAGCTTTTGTCCATGGCGGAAACATTGAGGATACAGTTGGCATCTATATCAAAGGTCACTTCAATCTGTGGCACTCCACGTGGAGCTGGAGGTATCCCGGTCAGTTCAAACTTGCCAAGAAGATTGTTATCTTTGGTCATTGCTCTCTCACCCTCAAACACCTGGATGAGGACTCCTGTCTGGTTGTCAGAATAAGTGGTGAAGGTTTGTGTCTGCTTGGTTGGGATGGTCGTATTGCGTTTGATAAGAACGGTCATCACACCTCCAGCTGTTTCTAGCCCAAGCGAGAGTGGCGCCACATCTAGTAGCAGAAGATCCTGGACTTTCTCAGACTTATCGCCTGTTAAGATGGCAGCTTGCACAGCAGCTCCATATGCTACAGCTTCATCAGGGTTGATGCTTTTGTTCAGCTCCTTCCCATTGAAAAAGTCTTGAAGTAGCTTTTGCACCTTGGGTATACGCGTAGATCCTCCAACCAAAACAATGTCATGAATCTGGGACTTGTCCATTTTGGCATCTCTGAGAGCCTTTTCTACTGGATCAAGGGTTCCTCTAAAGAGGTCTGAACACAACTCCTCAAAGCGAGCCCTAGTGATGGAAGTGTAGAAGTCAATGCCCTCATACAGAGAGTCAATCTCAATGCTGGCCTGGCTGCTGGAGGAAAGGGTTCTCTTGGCTCTCTCACAGGCCGTCCTGAGTCTTCTCAAAGCTCTCTTATTCTGGCTGATGTCCTTCTTGTGCTTACGTTTGAATTCTTCCACAAAGTGATTGACCATACGGTTATCAAAGTCCTCACCTCCCAGATGGGTATCACCAGCTGTGGCCTTTACCTCAAAGACCCCATCATCAATTGTGAGAATGGAGACATCGAATGTGCCCCCTCCTAAGTCGAAGATCAGGACGTTACGCTCTCCACGGCTTCCCTTGTCCAAGCCGTAAGCGATGGCAGCTGCTGTGGGCTCATTGATGATTCTCAGCATGTTTAAACCAGCTATGACTCCTGCATCCTTGGTGGCTTGACGTTGGGAATCATTGAAATAAGCCGGTACTGTAATAACAGCGTCTTTCACGGGTTGACCCAGATAAGCCTCGGCTGTCTCCTTCATCTTGAGCAAAACCATGGAGGAGATTTCCTCAGGAGAAAAGGTTTTGTGTTCTCCTTTGTACTCCACCTTCACTTTAGGCTTTCCCCCATCGCTCACCACATGGAACGGCCAGTGCTTCATGTCAGACTGCACCACCGAATCGTCAAACTTGCGGCCAATCAGCCTTTTGGCATCGAAGACTGTGTTCTGTGGGTTCATGGCCACCTGGTTCTTGGCCGCATCGCCGATCAGTCTCTCTGTGTCAGTGAAGGCCACGTAACTTGGGGTGGTGCGGTTGCCTTGGTCATTGGCGATGATCTCCACTTTGCCATGCTGGAAGACGCCAACGCAGGAATACGTGGTGCCCAGATCAATGCCGACTGCAACTCCTTTGGGAGACATTATGGTAGATGTGCATGAAGTAGAAATCCTGATAAGTTCTCCTGATATTTGCTGTGTAGTTTAGCTGCTCTCTTCTCTGCTGCTGCCTCAGGTTCTGTGCTGTGTCAAGTAAGCTTCTGTGCTCACTTATTCCAACTTCTCTCTTTAGTTCTGCCTGAAGTGAAGAAGTCTTCTATTTATACTGTAATCCACATCCCAGCCTCTGAGGTAACAGCCAATCAATACTCACGGTACCACACGCTGCTACGTGTCCATAGCAACAATCCCGAACATTCAGGAAGCTTCCTCTGCCGTCAGCCAATCACAGGTGAGCTCGTGTGATGCCTCAATCAAGACTCTTCCAGCTGCTTCGAGAAAACAGAAGTTCTAGCCAATCAGGGTTCCCGGTGATGTGACGTCACTGGGCGGGAAGCTTCCAGAAGCTGCTATTGGCTGGAGTTTTCTCAGTGTTTCCAGCTGCTTCTCAGACGTTTCCAGAGATGTCGGGATTTTCCGTTCTGCGCTGAATTTCTAGTTAGGAATTCACTTGTTAGCGGCTGATGAGAGAGTACAGCTCCCCCACTCCTCCTAATGGTACAGTCTGAGCAGATACGAGACACTGAGGGACTGCAGTGGTTGGAGGGAAAGTAGGAGAAGCTGCTAGGTAAAGGGGCAGAGTCTTGTGAGAATCTCTGAGTGTTCATTATATGGACTGAGACTCTAATAGGACAGTATTAGGTCTAGGACTCTTGTGGCTGAGGTAGAACTACAAGTCACCGCATGCTCCAGTCACAGTTTGAAGCACTGTGTATCCGCACAAATGCAGAAAAGATTACATACCGCGCTAAAAACATACAGGGTAATACAGCGCCATGTACCTCTTACATCCAGTGATGTCTCCTCTGATGTAGGAGTTCTCTTTCCTCGTATTCTCCATTTGGACCAGACCACCATAATTTCCCATGGACCGACTGCTGCCCCTATTTGTCTCACCTCGCCTCATAGGCAGTGCGCCACTGCATCTATATGATGTTTAACTGTTGCAGAATTCCCAGTGCCGAACACTACGGATCTGACACGTAAAAAATACGCAGCTGTGTGAAGGACAGAACAGTTTCCTTATTGAAGAACAACAGGAGGTGGAATACACATCGAAATCTGCTCTGTGAATATTCCCTTAGGCCCCTTTCACACGACCGTATGCCCTCCGAGACATACAGTCTGTGAGCGGGCCATATGTCCCGGAGCGGCATCGATCGTGCGCACGGGAGGGCACAATCATTGATTACAATAATGCTGTGCACGTCGGGCCGCCCACAGGACTATTGTCCCGCACTCATATGATTTTATGAGTTTTTGCTGTTTTTTCATTACCATTTTTACTCTCTGCCTTCCCAGATTAATAACTTTTTTATTTTCTATGTTCACATAGCCTCACGAGGGCTTGTTTTTTGAGGAACAAGTTATACTTTCTAATAGCACCATTTAATATTGCATAAGATGTAGTGGGAAGAAAATTCTGAATTGGGTGAAATTGGGAAAAAACCCACAATTCCACCACAGTTCTATAGTTTTTGTTTTTGCAGTGTTTCCTGTGTGGTAAAACTGACCTTCATTCTCTGGGTCAGTCCGATTACAATGATACCACATGTATACATTTTTCTTGTTTTTTAATACTGAAAAAAACTTTGGGAAAAATGTATTTTTTCTATTCATTGCTATATTCTGGCCCCCATAACTTTCTTATGGTTACGTCCACTGAACTATGTAAGGACTTTTTCGCTGTGCGATCTGAAGTTTTTATTACTATTATTTTATTGAAGTGTGTATGAATTTTTGATCAATTTTTATTCATTTGTTTGTGGGAAGTGAAGCAATCAAAAAATTGTGAATCGGCCATTTAGATTTTTTTTTTTCCATTCAAATTTTAACCATGTGGGACAAATTTGTTTGTATTTTAATCATTTGGGCATTTTAGGATGCGGTGATACCTACAATGTTTATTTTTTATTTTATTATTATGGAGAAAGGGGAATGATTTGACTTTTTAGTTTTGCTATGTTCTTTTGGAGCGCTGCCACCTGCAGGGCTCCATAGGAACAACAACTGCAATAGCATATGGGTTTCTTCAGAGAGGCCCAGGCTATCACAGACATTGAGGGGTCAAATGTCTGTCTTTTTACGTTTTAATGCTTTTGCACAATAAAAGCCCTTGTGTTTTTTTGTTTGTTTTTTTAACTGAGCTTTCTGAGGTTTTGATTTGTGCACTAAGCCTTGTCATTTTCATTGGTATCATTTTGGGGTACCTAACACTTTTTGATCGCTTTTCATTGCATTATTTTTTTGGTGTTGAATAAGCAATAAAATAGTAACTGTGGCATTATTTTAATGCTTTTCACCTTACAGGATAAATTGTGTAGTGCGGGTCATTACACGTGGCAATACCAAATATGTGGTGGCAATTTTATTTTTGCTATTTTTTTCCATTGAAAGGTTTTTTTTTTCAGTGTGAAAGGTTGCATTTTTGTAGCTTGGAGATATTTTAAATGTGATATAACATTATTTAAAGGGGTTGGCCACTTTCTGGTCGTTATTGACGAATGTGTTTATGAGATGAATCTATGACACTTACTAATATAGCCTTTGTTGAAGTTCTGCACATTTTCTGTATTTCTTACGGTATGCTCCTTGTTGCCAAGTCTTTTGTTCTGTCCACACAAAGGTTTTGTCGATAAGATGGCCGCTGATGGAGGGTCATGTGACCTGTCAACTGGTTTAGTGCAGGTGCAGTGCATCTGAATGGAGGAGACATCGCATGAAGGTGATTCATCTGGTCACATGACCCTCCATCAGCGGCCATCATATGGACAGGACCGCTGTGTGGACAGCACAAAAGACTTGGCTCCATGTTAATTCCGCCTTGTGCTGAAGACTTGATTCATTGTAGTATTCAGCGTCCATTGAAGTACCTGACGCCGGATTCAGGTATGTCGGCCATCTTAATTTTTCATTTATGTTTACATAAGATGCTATTACACAGTCAAGTTCCATAATTCTGACCACTTCCTACTTTCGATGTCGGCTACAAGTAGCTCATGAAGGAATCCAGGTGCGCTGAGCAGGCTCGGTGGGTATATAAGGTGTGTGTGATAGACTGTCTGCACACATACAGTACAGACCAAAAGTTTGGTCACACCTTCTTATTCAAAGAGTTTTCTGTATTTTCATGACTATGAAAATTGTAGATTCACACTGAAGGCATCAAAACTATGAATTAACACATGTGTCGATTGGTTTCAGGTCTGGTGACTGTGGAGGCCAGGTCATCTGGCGTAGCACCCCATCACTCTCCTTCTTGGTGAAATAGCTCTTACACAGCCTGGAGGTGTGTTTGGGGTCATTGTCCTGTTGATAAATAAATGATGGTCCAACTAAACGCAAACCGGATGGAATAGCATGCCGCTGCAAGATGCTGTGGTAGCCATGCTGTTTCAGTATAAATCCCCAACAGTGTCACCAGCAAAGCACACCCACACCATCACCTCCTCCTCCATGCTTCACGGTGGGAACCAGGCATGTAGAGTCCATCCGTTCACCTTGTCTGCATCGCACAAAGACATGGTGGTTGGAACTAAAGATCTCAAATTTGGACTCATCAGACCAAAGCACAGATTTCCACTGGTCTAATGTCCATTCCTTGTGTTCTTTAGCCCAAACAAGTCTCTTCTGCTTGTTGCCTGTCCTTAGCAGTGGTTTCCACCATGAAGGCCTGCTGCACACAGTCTCCTCTTAACAGTTGTTGTAGAGATGTGTCTGCTGCTAGAACTCTGTGTGGCATTGACCTGGTCTCTAATCTGAGCTGCTGTTAACCTGCCATTTCTGAGGCTGGTGACTCGGATGAACTTATCCTCCGCAGCAGAGGTGACTCTCGGTCTTCCTTTCCTGGGGCGGTCCTCATGTCAGCCAGTTTCTTTGTAGCGCTTGATGGTTTTTGCGACTGCACTTGGGGACACTTTCAAAGTTTTCCCAATTTTTCGGACTGACTGACCTTCATTTCTTAAAGTAATGATGGCCACTCGTTTTTCTTTACTTAGCTGATTTTTTCTTGCCATAATACAAATTCTAACAGTCTATTCAGTAGGACTATCAGCTGTGTATCCTCCTGACTTCTGCCCAACACAACATGGTCATCATGGTCCCAACCCCATTTATAAGGCAAGAAATCCCACTTATTAAACCTGACAGGGCACACCTGTGAAGTGAAAACCATTTCAGGTGACTACCTCTTGAAGCTCATCAAGAGAATGCCAAGAGTGTGCAAAGCAGTAATCAAAGCAAAAGGTGGCTACTTTGAAGAACCTAGAATATAAGACATATTTTCAGTTGTTTCACACTTTTTTGTTAAGTATATAATTCCACATGTGTTAATTCATAGTTTTGATGCCTTCAGTGTGAATCTACAATGTTCATAGTCATGAAAATACAGAAAACTCTTTGAATGAGAAGGTGTGTCCAAACTTTTGGTCTGTACTGTATACCTCAATGCGGTCATGGGTAAAATAGGGGATTTATCAGAGTTGCAAAGAGTTGCACAGGTGGCGGTATTTTTTGAAACTACACAGTTTGAACTTTTTGTGTGTTGCTGTGGTGAAAATGTATCATGATTGAACAAAAGGCCCCATTGTGAATAAGCGACGTGGAAACTGCGGCGCACCACGTGCCATAGATATGAGAGATGAGCGTTAGCTACAAGGTGCACAAGGGTGGACTAACACTACAGTGGAGCAGCTCACCGCCAAAATAAACCAGGGACCGACCAGACATGTGTCTAAGAGAACAGTTCAGTGGACTTTACTGCATATGGGGCTCCGGAGCAGACGGGCGGTCACTGCACCTCTACTAATGAAGTTTCATCAGCAGAAAATTCTTTTTTTCAATTTTTACAGCAGTATCGGAAATGGACCTCCGCTGGTTGGCAAATGGATGTCTTCTCCAATCAGTCACTTTTTCTGCTTCATCGCAAGGATGGACGTTGGGGAGTCAGGAGAGAAACGTCATAGAACAAACACCCTGTAACCATTGCTGGAAGATCATAAGCTGGTGGTGGCAGCATTATGGTCTGGGGGATGTTTTCGTGGCAGTCTCTGGCCCACTCATCCACGTAGACGCCGCTCCCAACCGATTTAAGTATGAATCCATCCTTGCAGATCACGTCCACCCGTACGTGCTGATTGCCTTCCCTGGGGCAAATGGGATCTTACAGCAAGACAATGTAACGTCACATGGTTACAAACGTCCGGCATTAGTTGGAAGAGCATGACCAAGTCTAAGTGCTACTCTGGCTCACTAATTTCCCAGACTTGAACCCAATTGAGTATCTGTAGGACCACCTCGATTGTTGTGTTTGCTCGATTGTCCGTGCTGCACATGGCATGTGACTGACATGTGCCCTTCATTCTCTGGGTCAGTAGGATTACAACAATACCACATATGTATAGGTTTTTTATGTCGAAAAATAAATTCCAACTATAAGAAAAAAAAAACATTTTTTTCTTACATCACCATATTCTGACTCCCATAACTTTTTAATAGTTATATCTACTGAGCTGTGTGGGGGCTCATTTTTTGCGGGACAATCTGTACTTTTTATTGACACCATTTTGGAGTGTGCGTGACTTTTGATTATATTTTATTACATTTTTTTACTCTGGATATTAGCTGCTCAGAATAATGGGACTCAACTGTGTAGATCATTTCTATTTTTGTCCTTTGGACATTTCTTGAAAATAAGACGTTATGTTCCATATATGTCTCTTCAATGACAAGCAGTACTTCCACTTCCCGGGATTCAACTTTACACGAAAATCAAGAGAACAGCCTCATTGTGACCGGTTTTGTAATGCCGGAAACAAGTCATACCTAGAAAGACATTTCTATTTTTATTTTAGGTTTCGAAATCCCATCTGTAGAACCATCCTCATCTTTGTATATTAAACTGCTGTCTTTTCGCTCTTCAGTACTCCATGACGCCACTAGGGGGCAGCAAATCATTTCACTTACTGTCCATGGAAAGTTTCACAATTCTGGTTAAAAACCTTTTAATCACTATCAGCCCGGAACATACAGTGTGTGAGTCAGGCAAATAGCAGATTCCTAGAAAACGGAATCTAGCATTTCAACCAGGAGGACGCGAAGGTCCCTTGTCTGAACAAAATCTTCTCTGTGGGTAATCCAGCAAAAAACACCTTATTTAAATCCTGAAATGCTGTTTTCATTTCCTTTTCCTTTTATAGGACACTGTCCAAATATTAATGGGGTGTGAAAATGATACCGCCATATACTGCTCAAATAACAATAATGCAATACATTAACCTGAAACTTTGAGTGGAACAAAAACTCTGAAAAAAATGTAATGGAGTGTTTTTCAGAAAAAGAATGCAGTTCCGCTGTGGTTTTATGGGTTTCGTTTTTATACCATTCCCTGTGCTGTAAAAGCGATCTGTTAACTTTATTCTGTGGGTCAGTACGATTACAGCGATACCACATTTTTATATTTTTACTTGTGCTTTAATACCTTTACATAATAACTGAAAAACTAATTTTTTATTTGCCGCGCCATATTCTGATCCCCATACCTTTTTTATATTTATGTCTACACACCTTTGTGAAAGCTCATTTTTTGCAGGTTGATCGTTATTTTTCATTGATGCCATTTTGGGGTGTGTATGACTTTTTGATCACCTTTTATACAATTTTTTTTGGGGGGAGAGGAAGCGACCAAAAGCCGTCAACTAGGTCATTTAGATTTTTTTCCATTACACCATTCCCCCTATGGTACAAACTCTTATATTTTAATCGGAGGCGACGATACCAGTGATCTTTATGTATATTTGTAAAATGAGTATAGGGGGTGATTTAAAATTGTAATTCTGTTTGTTTTTCTTTAATATTTTTAAAGCTTTTTTTTTTTAATTTACTTTTTTCACATGTATTTTTAGTCTCCCTAGGGGACCCTAACATTCAAACATCTGATCGCTTATACCACAAACAGGGCTTGATAAGGACTTCACTATGACAGGTCTTTGTGTCTTCAGGAGGCCCCAGGCTGCCATAGCAACTGAGATAGCAGTGCTCTTGGTAAATGCCATGGTCGCAATTGACCACTGGATCTGAGTGGTTGAAAGTCCATGACTGGAGTTGACTCTGATCACGGACTATGCCACTGGGTGTCTGCTGTGTAAAATAGCAGGCATCTGGTGGCTATGGTGCCCCCTTAGGTGCCGCCATCTTTAAAGACCCAAAATTCACTGTATATGTACAGTGGATGTCAGAAAGGGTTCGGTGACACAACCCAACAAATGAAAAAAAGGGCTAAAAAATACTGATGTGAAAACTTCTCTACTTGAAGGCCATAAAGTTCATGACATTGACATTTGTCAAAAACATGGTCTGGAGGAAAAAGAACTGGATCTGCAATGGGGATCACGTTTACCCCGCACAATCCTAATTTGAAAATTGACACCATTACCTCTTCTTTTCCAATAATTCTTTAGTATTTCTGCCTTGTGCTGTGTCTTTAACCCCTTCCTGACATCCACCGTACATGTACCGGGGATGTCGGGTCTTTAAAGATGGCCCCCACTCCAGAGAGTAGCGAGCGCCATAGCTGCCAGGTGCCTACTGTTTCACACACCAGGCACCCATGGCTAATTCCACGATCGGCAGTAATGCTGATCGGGGACATTTAACCCCTCAGATGCTGTGGTCAAATGTGCCCACGGCATCTGAGAGTGCTAACACCTGGAAACGCCCGCCTCGGGGTCAGGAGCGCTTTCCCCCAGTGGAATAATGTGATTAATGAGCCTGAGCCTGTACTACGAGTGAATGGTGTAACAAATGGCCAATTTGCTGTTTTTTTTTCAATACTTTAAAAGTGATTGAATGAAACTGAATAAAAAGTGATCAAAAAGTCATAAACTCCCCAAAATGGTATTAACAAAAACTACAGATCGTCCTGCAAGAAATGAGCCCCCACAATCTACGTAGACATAAATATAAAAAAAAGTAATGGGGGTCAATTTTTTTCAGTACTAAAACAAAAGACAAAACTATACATGTGGTATCCCCGTAATCGTACTGACGCGGAGATTGAACAGCACAAGTCAGTTTTATCGTAAAGTAAATGCCCATAAATCTGTGGCAGATTCCACCCTATTTTCCCGATACATTGTATGCAGTATTAATTGGTGGTATTAGAAAGTACAACTTGTCCTGCAAAAAGCAACCCCTCATACGGCCATGTGAATTGAAAAATAAAAAATGTATGGCTCCAGGTAGCGAAAAATGAAAATGCAAAAAAAACGGAAAATCGCTGTCAGGAAAGGGTTAATTGTAACCGTTGTTATGATTTTCCAGACACGGACTCAATATTGTAATAGTTCTAGATCGTCTCCCTGTTGCAATCCCTTATGTACGTCAACATGTAGCGTAATAGAAGAGGAAATCGTTGCACCGGGTGGACAGCTGCTTCATGTTCTTGGTGCGCTGACATTAAAACTGTTGAATATTCTTTAATTTTACAAAAGTTTGGAATTCTGAAGAAATGCAGTCTTAAAAACTGGATGTAGGGAACTGACTTGGAAGAACACTGAGTGTGGACGATACAGATACAGTTACCATTCGGTTAACGTAACGCACACAATGACACCAGTTGTAGTCCTGCACATTGCCCCCATTGTCCCGCTGAGAGCCGCGGTCATATAATGGAGTCACATCCCCGCTTAGGACGTTCAAGGTCCTCTGTGATTTGGCCGTCATCCCACGGACTGTTTGAATGTTAGTGGGATGAAGTTTTATTTGTAGCGTAAGCAAAACAAGATGGAAGAAGCTCTGACTTGTGTCTTTGTTCCTTTTAGGTGACCAACCTCTGCCATGCAGATCGAGAGAGTCCTAGCAGCCATGACACCTTTCCTTCTTGTATTTTAGGAAGAAAGGTTTTTGAGTACTGTATTAGCCTCTTTGACTTTCAATCTGCATGGTAGAGCATTAATTGTATTAAAAAATTATTTTTTAAAGTCATTTTTTGCAGGACAATGTGTACTTTTTATTGATACCATTTTGGAGTGTATGTAACTTTTTGATCACATTTTATTACATTTTTTTAAGTAAGAGAAGCAATGAAAAAATGGCAAATTAACCATTTGGACCCCTTTTTCTTTTTACTCCATTTGCCGTATTGGAAAAATATTTTTATATTTTAAAAGTATGGGCATTTTCAGTCACGGTGATGACCATGATGTTTATATTTTGTGTTATTTATTTATTTATTTATTTTTTTATTCTATGGAAATGGGGGTGATTTAAACTTTTATATTTTTTTAACAGTTTTTTTTTTACTTTTTTGTTACGATTTTGAAGATCGTATTTTGAGCCTACAAAATCCTTTTTAAAAAAAAAAAAAAACTCTGAATCATGTATTTTTTTACATCCATTTATTGTTCAGAATAGCTCATTTCTTATGCTGTCCAAAATAAGAATTGCAGCTTCAATACCCTTGGTCACTTCAGCGAGACCTAGGGTATTGAAACCAATTACCTGCATCCTCATTGGCCGCAGAGGATGTCGGTAAGAAGCCTGGAAGCGCAGCGCCGGTCGTGGTCATTAGCTGCGGGTCTCTGCTGTTTGAAACAGCGGAGACCCATGGACCATGTTTGCCCATCGCGGTGCTGGTAGTAAAGGGGTTATCCCATAAAATGGTTTTTGTTTGCTCAATAGCCTGAGGACTTTCTTCCCTTTCTGTAGGTGGGTAGAAGCTCATCTCCCACCTGCCTCATTGCAATGAGCACGTATTAACCCCTCCCTCCCGGGCACCGAAAACAGTCCCTCGTATATACCTACAGAGATACATATGGTATGTAATGCCCCCACAATTTTCTTCACTGTCTAGCCAGAGATAGACCTACAAGTATATACTTCTATGAATTAAGAAGTATGAAAGATGTCTGGGCCTCTTCACAATATAGAGGAAGGTAACTGAGCATGTCTGTCCACCTCTGAATCCCAGAAGGTGGACCAGTATGTCATTCACAGGATAAACAGCAGGGGGCGCTATCAGAGTGGAAAATGTACATTAAAAAAGAACCAAACATTTTCATTGCAATAATACTTCAGCTGCAGTGCCTTATTCATTGCAAAGTAATTCTTTGTCTGTGGGATAGCCCCTTAAATACTTCCCAATGCTCAAAACAGCGCAAGGGACTGACAACCGCCTGGGCGTACGATAGGTACACAGAGAACGAAAGGTGGGGACGACCACTGCACAGCATGGCGGTGTTATATGGAGGCACACACAAAAAAAAAAAAAAAAAAAAAAAAAAAAAAAATCATGGTATGCTTCACGGCGTGTCATTGTGTGACGTCATCCATGCAGTGCATCAAGACACAGAGTAGACTGATGAAAGGAGATAAAGAGCCAAACAAACTTGCAGCCGTGTGTTTTGGACCGATTAACATGGTGTGAATGCAGCCTAACTCTTTACCGGCCCTGGGGCCCGCAAGAGCATTACAAAAATGTATGTAAGACGGAAATGAATGAATCACGTTCGTGGAATGAGGATTTCGATCTGCTGGAGGGAAAAAGTAGGTGTGAGGATGACGGAGAACTCACCACCGTTCCTGAGAACTTTCCCAGCAGTGATCTGCAGACTCGTCAGAGGAGGAACTTTACCAGAAGTAGAGACGGAATTTATTTAGGAGGAAGAAGTTGTTTTAAAGAACCAGTGAAGAAGCCAGCTGTGGAAATCTGGAGCAATCCCTAAAACTGCTGGAGTCACATAGTGATTGGTGTCATCAGTCTGTCTGTCCTCCCTCCAGGAAAGTCCGTCATCTCCTCTTCTACTGGAAATACGAAACCGGGCTGTTCTTAGCTAGCAGTTTTTGCATGATTTTTATGATATGGAGGAATCTCTCTTATTACTCATTTTTACTAATCAAAAATCTATAATGAACCACATTATCATGGGTGCAGACATCAACTAGTATGGGGAGAGTAGCGGGTATGCTCTGCGCACAATTCATAAATCACTATCCATTAGTATTGTCAGGAGCTGTAGTGGGCATGCTCTGTGCATACTTCATTGTCAGGAGCTGTAGTGGGCATGCTCTGTGCACACTTCATTGTCAGGAACTGTAGTGGGCATGCTCTGTGTACTATTCATTGTCAGGAGCTGTAATGGGCATGCTCTGTGCACACTTCATTGTCAGGAGCTGTAGTGGGCATGCTCTGTGTACTATTCATTGTCAGGAGCTGTAGTGGGCATGCTCTGTGCACACTTCGTTGTCAGGAGCTGTAGTGGGCATGCTCTGTGTACTATTCATTGTCAGGAGCTGTAGTGGGCATGCTCTGTGTACTATTCATTGTCAGGAGCTGTAGTGGGCATGCTCTGTGTACTATTCATTGTCAGGAGCTGTAGTGGGCATGCTCTGTGTACTATTCATTGTCAGGAGCTGTAGTGGCATGCTCTGTGTACTATTCATTGTCAGGAGCTGTAGTGGGCATGCTCTGTGTTACTATTCATTGTCAGGAGCTGTAGTGGGCATGCTCTGTGCACACTTCGTTGTCAGGAGCTGTAGTGGGCATGCTCTGTGCACACTTCGTTGTCAGGAGCTGTAGTGGGCATGCTCTGTGCACACTTCGTTGTCAGGAGCTGTAGTGGGCATGCTCTGTGCACACTTCATTGTCAGGAGCTGTAGTGGGCATGCTCTGTGCACACTTCATTGTCAGGAGCTGTAGTGGGCATGCTCTGTGCACACTTCAATGTCAGAAGCTGTAATGGGCATGCTCTGTCCACACTTCCATTGTCAGGAGCTGTAGTAGGCATGCTCTGTGCACACTTCATTGTCAGGAGCTGTAGTGGGCATGCTCTGTGCACAATTCATTTGTCAGGAGCTGTAGTGGGCATGCTCTGTTGTGTGGAGCAGGTTCCCTTTCAAAAATGTTAAAATCACGTTTTATGCCTCCGTTTGACATATATGTTACAAAAACGTATACAAAAATGCAGCCATCACACACTGCTACTTCCAGCACAAGCAGTGGTGCTCCTAGCCTTTCTGCTGCCTGAGGCGAAAACTGAAATGGCGCCCCCCCCCCCCCCACGCCAATTTCTTAACCCTTTTGGTTCAATGAAAGCGCTCATTGCCCATGGGCCCCCTTGTCCCCCTACCTGGTGCTGCCCGAGGCGTTCGCCTCACCTGGCCTCATTGGTGGTGCACCCCTGAGCACGAGCAGATACTGATCCCCGATCCTGTACATAGAGGAGAATTTAACAACTTTAATAGAGGATCAATGAGCGGTGATCGCCAATTACTTCACTAAAAACAAGCGGCTCAATCATTAGTAAAGTAACTTTACTTAAGACACTTCACTACTACTGCCGATTATAAAAACACAAAAAAGCCACAAAACTATTTAATAAATTTAATTTATGCTTTATTTAAAGGGAACCTGTCATCACCTTTATGCTGTCCATTAGAGATGAGCGGGCATGCTCGGGTGCAATTTTCGCTTATTTGCGTACGCATTTTAAAATCGGTACGCTAATGCAAACGCATATTTTAATCTGTACAGAAATGCGTACGCATAACGTACAAATTTTTAAAATGCATACGCATTAGTGTACAGATTAAAATATGCGTATGCATTAGCGTACAGATTTTAAAATGCGTACGCAAATACGCGAAAATTGCACCGGAGCATGCTCGCTCATCTCTACTATCCATACTAACAGCAGAATAAAGTAGAGACAGGTGAGGTGATTTCAGCGGTCTGTCATTTATAAGTTAAAAGTAAGTGGTTGCTGAGAACCAACATCACAATCATTGCAGATTAGGCCTGGAAAAGAGTCCCGGCCACCTGAGAAGAGTCCTGGTTATTCAGGAATTCCTGCTCTCCCCGCCCACCTGCTGATAACTGACAGTCTTCTACCTAGTTTTCTCCCTTTCTCTGTAGGAGAGAACTGCCAATCCTCAGAAGAGATTAGGAATAACCAGGACTCTTCTCAGGTAGATTTGACTCTTTTCAAGGCCTGGTCTCAATGATTATGATGTTGGTTCTCAGAAACCACTTACTATTAGCTCCTAAGTGACACACCGCTGAAATCAGCACTTCTGTCACTACTTTATGCTCTGCTCAGTGAGGCCAACATAAAGTTGATGACAGGTTCCCTTTAAAGAAAATGTTCTGAGTTAACAAACACTAAAATGTGGCCAGTGAGAACTGGTACCTGTTACCCGTGCTGGAATGTCCTCCCTGTGGCTTCTATATTAAAAGTAGGTGTTCGAAGCTAGCAATTTCTTTAAGGGCGCCTTTACACGCTGCAGAAAAAAAATTCCGCAACTGAAAATCAGTTCCCTTCATTTGAATGCATGTAGCCTAAAGGTGGTGTTCAATATCTTAACAGAAAATACATTGAAAGTTAGGGGTTGTCAGGAATGGGCTCAGGAGAAAACCACAAGTTTGCTGTGTGCCACGTCATCACTGAGGTCACGATTTCATTTTGAGCCTGACCAGCGCTAATTGTAGGCTACGGACCTCCCCTTTCATCATAAAGTGGAATAAATTCCAGGTTGTGAACATAAAATTAAAACCCAGTTATATATAAAAAAATAAATAAAAACATTGCTATAAATTAATAATTCTTTTAAAGGGAACCTGTCATCAACTTTATAGTGACCTCACTGAGGGCAGCATAAATTAGTGACAGAAATGCTGATTTCAGCGGTGTGTCACTCATGAGCTAAAAGTAAGTGATTGCCAAGAACCAGCATCATAATCATTGCAGCTCGGGCTGTGAAAAGAGTCAAATCTACCTGAGAAGAGTCCTGGTTATTCCTAATCTCCTGCTCTCCCGCGATGATTGGCAGTTCTCTCCTAGAGAGAAATGGAGAAAACTAGGTAGAAGCCTGTCAATCATCAGCAGGTGGGCAGGGAGAGCAGGAATTCATGAATAACCAGGACTCTTCTCAGGTGACGGTGACTCTTTTCCAGGTCCAGTCTGCAATGATTGTGATGTTGGTTCTTGGCAACCACTTACTTTTAACTTATAAATGACAGATCGCTGAAATCAACTCACCTGTCTCTACTTTATTCTGCCGTTAGTATGGGCACCATAAAGGTGATGACAGGTTCCCTTTAAGAATCAACAGAGGAAAAACTAAAACACAAAGCCACCACATGTAGAAGTAACATCAGAATATACTCTACAGATCGCTGACAGTGGGGTTAGTGTATCGTACTTCTGTTGAATTTTATTGTGCCGTCATCTCGGGATCCTACAAGATGCCTCTTCTCAATGTATCGTCTGCATCTTAGGGGAAATGCATGCAGCCATTTGTTAGTCCGTTCCATCTGCACTCTTCATCTGTGGGGGGAACAAGAAAAGGAACTAAACATGTCCCAAATTACTAATATCACCCAGGACAATGGTCCAGCTCACAAGATGTCTGCTTATGGTGCCATGCCCACTGGTACATAGAATCAACCTACTAAAAATACAAAAATCTGAGTAACATTGTATACATTGAATTGTATCGTTCCCGTACAGAGTTAATGTTTGGTGTAAACATGCCACAGGTCACATGATCTGTACTGACGCCAGACCGTTACTGGAAATAAGTGATCGTTGTAGCCATAGTCCATCCTGGAGCAAGGGATCTCAGCTCCAAAATCTAGAAATGTTGATGTGTAACACAAGGATCACTACAAGATGTTAGATATAGCAGAATAGTGAGTGCAGCTCTGGAGTATAATACAGGATGTAACTCAGGGTCAGTACAGGATAAGTAATGTATGTACACAGTGACTACACCAGCAGAATAGTGAGTGCAGCTCTGGAGTATAATACAGGATGTAACTCAGGATCAGTACAGGATAAGTAATGTAATGTACACAGTGACTGCACCAGCAGAATAGTGAGTGCAGCTCTGGAAATACTTGTAATTTTAAAGAGGACCTGTCTCCTCTCCGTGTCAGTTTTAGTAACCCTTGTAATTAAAATTCTGGAGTATCTATTCTCATGACTATGTTGTGCCATTCCGGTATTATTACCGCTAGAAGTTATGAGTGAATTGTGAGCAGCTTGCAGTAAAAGGTACAGATGGGCGTTACAAGTCAGGGGTGTGTCCCTGCACAATCTGACACTAGCAGCACTGATTGGACAGAGTCAGACACACCAGCTACTGGTAACACCCAGCAGTACCTTCACTGCAGACTTCTAGCAGGAATAATACACAAATGTTGTCATAACCGTCATTAGAATAGACGCTTCAGAATTATTACATGGGAAATGCAAGTGGTTAATAAAACAGACACGTCAGGAGAGGGGACAGGTTCTCCCTCAGCTCTCGGGAGCAGCACCCGCACTTCTGCTCTTCATTCTTTTCTTAGGCCTGTATTACACCAACAGATTATTATCTGACCAATGTCTACGCAATCAGACCAGTAGTTAGTGAGTATAATAAAAGATGTGTCTGTGTAAATGACCATCGGACCAATGATGGGAAAATCTGTCAGTGTAATACAGCCCTAAGTTTTTGCACATGGCCACTGACATTTTTGCAGCCCACAAAACACAGATACAGGCCGCGTGCGTTTCGCATCTTGCAGAACGAAACGTCCTGTCCTCTATAAAACGGACAAGAATAGTTCTATTTTCTGCGGGGCCACGCAGCAGACATACAGATGTGGACCGCACATGGGTCTGCTGTCCGCATCTTTGGAGGCCCTATTGAAATGAATGGCTTATCTGACCTGCAAAAAAAAAAGAAAGAAAATGCAGCCCAAAAGTACGTTTCTGTGCCCTAAATATTAGCCCAGGATTCGTAAATCTGCCCCTTTACATAACATTGATTGTAAATCTAGATTTATTGACATCGCTCCTGCATTGACCCGTGGTATTTTCAAGTAACTCTCTGAAGCCCGATAACAAGGATATAAGTTTATTCCTGCCGGGAGATCCCCCACCCCCCAGCACGACGGCCGGGAGCTATATCTGTGCCATGATTAACTCTGCTGCCATTCCCTATCCCGGGCACATGTCCTCATGACCACAGAGGCTTCCACCGTCATATCTGCCACATCTCATCATCTGCCTTAGTCAGCAGCAACATCATCACATTCAAGTGGTTGAGAGGTTATACCTTTAGGCCTCTTTCACACGAACGATACGGATTAGGTCCGGATGCGTTCAGTGAAACTCACATCATTTTGCAAGCAAGTTCAGTCATTTCGGTCTGCGATTGCGTTCAGTTGTTCAGTTTTTTCCGTGCGGGTGCGAGGCGTTTTTCACGCATGTGAAAAAAACCTGAACGTTTACAAACAACATCTCCTAGCAACCATCAGTGAAAACCGCATTGCGTCCGGGTTACAATGCCTTTTTCAATGAAGCCCCATTCACTTCTATGGGGCCAGGGCTGCGTGAAAAAAAAACAAAAAAAAAAAAACACCTGCAGAATATAGAACGTGCTGCGATTAACACGCAACGCAGAACTGATGCGTACCCATTGAAGTGTATGGGTCAGTATTCAGTGCGGTTGCGATTCACTTCACACATCGCATCCGCACGGAACACTCGCTTGTGTGAAAGGGGCCTTACGGCCCTTGTACATGGCCGTAGCCTCTTTTGCGGTCCGGCAAGTCACGTATACCGGCTGCATGCGTTCGGCCCATAACAGAACTGTCCTATCCTTGTCCAGAAAACGCTGAGAGTGCAACGGAAAGGACACACGGATGCGGACAACACACAGTGGGCTGTAGACATGTTTTGCAGCCCCATTGAGATGAATGGGTCCACATCTGATCGGACTAAAACAAGACATGTGCATGAGGCCTTACCGTGAGGGTCCTCTTAAAAATCATACACATGGGCCCACTGCAATCTCTCCCAGTCACCCCTTTCCATGCACGCTCAGCTTCACGAACAAAGAAAAAAAAAAAAAATTTGCAGATTCAACATTGTGTCCCACCTGATGTGGAAAGGTCTCCGAATTCCACCACAAGTTTCATTAATTGCAACGAGTGACATCTGTGGACTGATCTGCACTAAGATCCACATGTAACCTGCAGGAGGAAAAAAACAAACCTCTGATGTGTGAACTCCCCCTTACATGCTACAGCAGAGGAGGAATGAGGTAGAGAAGGCCGAAGTATTCCAGGAACATAGGAGAAAGGTCAGGACAACGTCCATCTTTCAATCCCAAGATAACAGTGGGGGTCATCTTACATCCCCCCACCCCAGGCCTATTCTGGACTCTTCATACCAGACATTATGTCCCAGCAGCCTTAATCGCTCGCAGTTCACACAGGACAGTGGATTAAACTAAGATGCAGAAGCCAGGAGATGTCAGAGAACTTGTGTGCACGATCCATGTTACATCTGCTTCATGTGTCAGCCAAACAATGCAGAGCACAGCCTCACCGGAGAGGGCACCACAACCATCGGGGCGCTTCTATAGGAAATTATCAAAGGGGACACCAGCCCTCCTCCCCTTATGCACAACCTAAGGAGAAGGCTGTTTATTATTTTTTTTTTTTTTTACCTAAAGCAAAATAATGAGAACTTCACACCCAAGTCAAAGGTAAATACACCACTAGGGGGAGCATAGGAGCTTACTGCATACTGTTTATAGATAGATGAGTGAATCGATTTTAGCTAGACTTCTTCTACCTACCGTATGATGGACAGGGTTGGACATCCCACCTGGACCTGTTAAACTGCTGCTTGCGCTGCTGCTTAATTTAAACTTTGGCAGAAGCCACTGTGTATGTGCTGCTACACTGCCGAATAGAGGCACGTGCGCAGTAGCTGTTCCTGAAGCTGAATTTAAAAGGGGTTCTCCTAAGAAAATGAAAATAATTAATTACTTCATGATAAATATATTCCCAAATACCTTACATTAGTTATAATGGCTCGTTTAGTCTGGGGAGCAATCAATAGGAGAAACAAAATGGCTGCCGTCCTATTAGTCCACACAGAACCTGTCCTGATCACACAGGAAGACAAGTTACTTCACAACACTGAGGTAAAGAGCTGCCTCATCCTTCTCTCTGCTTGTCAGAGATTATAGTCCAGATAAGATCTTCAGCTGAAGATCTGTAGGTATGGAGTTCATGAGCAAATGTGGCTGATGAGCAGCAGTCTCCATTACCACAGTCTGTCCTGTCCATCCTTTGTACTTCATGTCTCCTCAAACTCCATTCCCACAGAGATTCAGCTAAATATCATATTAAACTGTATTCAGGATCATAATCCCTGACAAGCAGAGCAGAGAGGAGGATGAGGCGGCTCTTTACCTCAGTGCTGTGAAGTAACTTGTCCTCCTGTGTGATTAGGACAGGTTCTGTGTGTACTAATAGGACGGCGGCCATTTTGTTTCTCCTGATGATTGCTCCCCAGACAAAACGACCCATTATAACTAATGAAAGGTATTTCACAATATATTTATTATAAAGTAATATTTATGTATTTTGATTTTCTTAATTCCCGGAGAACCCCTTTAAGCCTCGGCAGTGGTGCGGCCAGGAGACGTCTGACCCCGTCAATCACAGAGCAGGTGGCCACCTCTTCACCTGCGTGGTGAAGTCTGGCTAAGGAGACGAGTAGATTTGTGGAAGCTCCCTCTAGTGGCAGTTGCAGGCGGCAGAATTTTAACATTTCCATATATGCCCATGCAGAAAATGTTTTTTTTTTATCCCCAGACACAGAGGAGTTATAATAAAGAAATCACCACAATCATTTTGAACCTGAAATATCATGGTAGACATTCACTTTATTCTTGCTCCAAAACTCTTAAAATTTCTTCAGGACACAACTCACAACATGAAGGTTCTTTATATAAAATCTATTGTGGACCCAGTTTTTCTTTTTTTTTTTTAAATAAAAAAAATAAATAATGTAATCAAGGATCCCAAATACTGGTCCTATAGGTGGCAGCCTGGAGTAACACTGCACATCTGTCACAATGTCGTTGTATCTGCAGCCTACACACACGAGGCCCTCCTATAGGCCTGGATGCTCTAGGGCTGCACGCTCTCGTCCAGAGCAGGCGGTCTTCAGGACCCTTCACATCGCCACATATTTCGCCCACCCCCTTAGTGTAAACTAATTTTGCAGACTATTACACTCCCTCCAGTGATAAGTCATTCCCTGGTGACCTATACATTAAAAATATTAAGTTAGGTTAAAAAAAGGGAAAGTAGCAGCAACATAAGTCTGTAGCGTTCGAAGATGGAAGGCAGTCAGCGAGCGTCGCGTTCCCTCTGGTTCTGAAGTTCCAGATCCCGCGACAAGTCTCTTATTATACTGCCTATTACTAAATGGACCATGAGAAACGGCAGCACGACCTCCGAACACCGTCCGCCGCCTTCGTCTTGTGTAAATCCCTGAAGCGCGTTGGTTTCCCCATTACGAGAGGTTTTATGGTATCGCTCTTGGAAAAACAATAGATGCAATATGCAGTGCAATGGAGGCGCTGTAGAGACGGGTCTCCTCCATATTCCACACTTTGCTGCCTCGATGGCCCTCGTGGGACCAGCAGGAGGACCCTCCCACCACAGCTCGGATTGTTGCAGGTGAATGGCTGGGATGGCGGGAAGGTGGAGTCAGATAACATCCTGGAAACCATAGGAAACAATAAAACTGGTTAGTTACGTAAAAGTGGAGAAGCCCTTTAAGGATGTAAATGATAGCTTTGTGTGGTGCCCTTTAACTACCTGGCGTATTAGCACAATGACACGAAGGCGTGTTAATCCGACGGCTGCGAGGGAACCAGTTCTGGATAACTCATAGCTGTTTTATTTGCCTGAAGCATTTTCCGAGCAGGTGACAGAACCGCATCATCGGCTGATTCATCCTTCATTACAGAGGATGTTACTCATTCAAGTCAAAGGAGTCATCGGATTAAGTGTGGCCCAAATCTGACAACTAGTTTGGGTATCAGGTCACACAGGACAGATCCTCTATACTACACCACACAGGAGAGCTGCTGACAGATCCTCTATACTACACCACACAGGAGAGCTGCTGACAGATCCTCTATACTACACCACACAGGAGAGCTGCTGACAGATCCTCTATACTACACCACACAGGAGAGCTGCTGACAGATCCTCTATACTACACCACACAGGAGAGCTGCTGACAGATCCTCTATACTACACCACACAGGAGAGCTGCTGACAGATCCTCTATACTACACCACACAGGAGAGCTGCTGACAGATCCTCTATACTACACCACACAGGAGAGCTGCCGACAGATCCTCTATACTACACCACACAGGAGAGCTGCTGATAGATTCTCTATACTACACCACACAGGAGAGATCCTCTATACTACACCACACAGGAGAGCTGCTGACAGATCCTCTGTACTTACACCACACAGGACACATCCTCTATACTACACCACACAGGAGAGCTGACAGATCCTCTATACTACACCACACAGGAGAGCTGCTGACAGATCCTCTGTACTACACCACACAGGAGAGCTGCTGACAGATCCTCTATACTACACCACACAGGAGAGCTGCTGACAGATCCTCTATACTACACCACACAGGAGAGCTGCTGACAGATCCTCTGTACTACACCACACAGGAGAGCTGCTGACAGATCCTCTGTACTACACCACACAGGAGAGCTGCTGACAGATCCTCTGTACTACACCACACAGGAGAGCTGCTGACAGATCCTCTATACTACACCACACAGGAGAGCTGCTGACAGATCCTCTATACTACACCACACAGGAGAGCTGCTGACAGATCCTCTATACTACACCACACAGGAGAGCTGCTGACAGATCCTCTATACTACACCACACAGGAGAGCTTGCTGACAGATCCTCTATACTACACCACACAGAAGAGCTGCTGACAGATCCTCTATACTACACCACACAGGAGAGCTGCTGACAGATCCTCTATACTACACCACACAGGAGAGATCCTCTATACTACACCGCCACAGGACACATCCTCTATACTACACCACACAGGAGAGCTGACAGATCCTCTATACTACACCACACAGGAGAGATTCCTCTATACTACACCGCACAGGACACATCCTCTATACTACACCACACAGGAGAGCTGACAGATCCTCTATACTACACCACACAGGAGAGATCCTCTATACTACACCACACAGGAGAGATCCTCTATACTACACGGCAACAGGAGAGATCCTCTATACTACACCACACAGGAGAGCTGACAGATCCTCTATACTACACCACACAGGAGAGCTGACAGATCCTCTATACTACACCACACAGGAGAGGTGACAGATCCTCTATACTACACCACACAGGAGAGATCCTCTATACTACACCACACAGGAGAGCTGACAGATCCTCTATACTACACCACACAGGAGAGATCCTCTATACTACACCACACAGGAGAGGTGACAGATCCTCTATACTACACCACACAGGAGAGATCCTCTATACTACACCACACAGGAGAGCTGAGAGATCCTCTATACTACACCACACAGGAGAGCTGAGAGATACTCTATACTACACCACACAGGAGAGCTGACAGATCCTCTATACTACACCACACAGGAGAGCTGAGAGATCCTCTATACTACACCACACAGGACAGATCCTCTATACTACACCACACAGGACAGATCCTCTATACTACGCCACACAGGACAGATCCTCTATACTACGCCACACAGGACAGATCCTCTATACTACGCCACACAGGACAGATCCTCTATACTACGCCACACAGGACAGATCCTCTATACTACGCCACACAGGAGAGCTGACAGATCCTCTATACTACATCATACAGGAGAGCTGAGATCCTCTATACTACACCACACAGGAGAGATCCTCTATACTATACTGTGACTCCCTATATTGCCCCATCTTTGTATTCTTCGTCATTTCCCCGACACTTGGCCGCTCTTATACCACTGAGGCCTATTCAGAGATTGCATAGTCTACACAAAACGCTTCAATTAATCCCAGACGCTCAGCGCTGGAGGATGAAGCTTTTAATTGGCAAAGGGCATCTGGGAACAAAAGGCGACACATCCTCATGGGAGAGGATTAATAACGGCAGGACGGAGACCAGAGATAGGAGGAACGACACACAGGAAGGGGCCGAGAAGACGGCTCAACAACTGCAAGGAGAGTCTTAAAGAGGACCCCTCTCCTCTCCTGGCTCTGTTGTGCCATCCCTCCATTATTCCTACTAGACGCTCATGAATATGGGTGCATCTGGGAGTTACTAATTGGAGATGTGTCCCTGCACAGTCTGACGTCAACTGGACCTTTATGGCAGACTGCTGACAATTTAAATATGGAGGCAGCTATCTGAACCCATCCAGGGTCACAATGACGCGACTACAACTCCCAGCATGCTCTAAAAAAAAAAAAAAAAAAAAAAAAAAAAAAAAAATCCTTCTCGATCCAATGTTGTTACCTCCAACTTGCTGGTGTCTTCTAGACTCCGATTCTTGGCCCTCACAGTGTTAGACAGCAGCATCTTCTGTTCAGAGACCTCGTTTTGAGGACGACCCGAGGCGTCCACGACACCAGCTTCAGAAATGGGTTTCACCTCTGGGGGATTCGGCTTCTGCTCTGGTATACGGGCAACACGGAACCTGAGGGGTTAAACAGGTGAGGGATTATTACAGGACAGCCCAGCAGAATGCTGCATGCAGCTCTGGAAGTGACTGGAGTATTATGCATGACGTCTATCAAATGCTAGTGCCAAGAATAAGGTGGCAGAAGCGTAAGGGCAGGGACGTGCCGACCACACTGACCTGCCCACCGAGAGGATGGTGATCTCCCCTAGAGCAGCCTTGGCTGAGGGTCTGCCGCCTTTACCATTGTTGTTGGGCACCACCACGGACTGTGGAGGTGATATGAAGTCGGGCCATTTCTTCTGGCTGCAGCGGGTGCAGCAGGTGTTGGAGCGGGACGCTGGGCCCTGGACGGTGTGAAGGTGATGCTGGTGTTTGCAGAGGTTCGGCATCTGGGGAAGCAGGTGAAGCTTGCTGGAAAGGCGAAGAAAAGCAGAGTTATGTCAGATGCCCTTTAACCAAAGGTCACTGGGTATCTGTCCCTATGACACTGGCTGACCTGTTACATGTACACTTGGCAGCTGAAGACATCTGTGTTGGTCCCATGTTCATATGTGCCCGCATTGCTGAGAAAAATGATGTTTTATTATATGTAAATGAGCCTCTAAGAGCAACGGGGGCGTTACCATTACACCTAGAGGCTCTGCTCTCTGCAACTGCTGTGCCCTCTCCACTTTGACAGGACCAGGCAGTGAAAACGTCAAAGTGGAGAGGGCCCAGCAGTTGCAGGGAGAGCAGAGCCTCTAGGTGTAACGGTGACGCCCCCGTTGCTCCTAGAGGCTCATTTGCATATAATAAAACATCATTTTTCTCAGCAATGCAGACACATATGAACATGGGACCAACACAGATGTCTTCAGCTGCCAAGTGTACATGTAACAGGTCAGCCAGTGTCATAGGGACAAATCTGCTGACAGATGCCATTTAAGTCAGTTATGCAGATAGCTGGGTGACAAACAGCCTGGCCGCCATTACAATTATCTAGTTATGCAGCTTTTAGGGAGGAGGATGATGTGTCATGGAGGCGTAGACACCACTATCTGCCCTGCAATGCTGCCTCTATTGTGTTCAGTATGAACTCATCGCCGAGGTTCAATGACACGGATGGGTGGAGGTGCAACCGGGGGTGTACGAGAAATGAGGCGACGGATTACAGGATCTATTTTCAGCTCATCCTTAATTCAATATGTGGGCGGCCATCTTGTGGGGCCTAAGAAGCCATATACACAGTAATACAGGCTTTATCCTTAAAGGGGCGGTTTTTCAGATACAAGGTTAGAAAATTTTGGTTTGGGAGGGCGTCGTTGTCTCCATTCAGGACCTTTGTCTGTTAGGCAGAGCAGAGGGGCTACCCTGATCACACTGAACTCTGGGGGACCCAACACGTGACAAGAACAAAACCCAATGATTACCGGGAGATCTCTCCTTTATTCTGTCACACTGCAGGGAAACTGGACACCAAGATCCCGCTAAAGCTCCGGCTCGGCTAATTTTTGGAAGTCCCTTAGCGGTAGACTGCACCTTGTTAACACTGGGTGCCCCTTTGACATATGAGCAAAGAGGGGGGGGACCTGCGCCCATCAGACATTTACGGTATATCCTATTAACATAAATGACCGCTTTAATACTGCAACAAAACTGGGTGAGGCAATACTTAACCCCCTAACTGTTTTGCCCGAGTGCAGCTTGGGCAGTGTGAAAAGTAGCTAACTGGAGGAGGGAGGGCTGCTTTAGATGGTGATGGTAGCAGCTAGAAACATTGTATGAAAGCTGACTGTCCACGCTTTCATACAAGACCAAAATGACAGCTATAGTCCAAGCAACAGAGGAGAAATCACAGTTAGAAATCAAGTCGGGAATAAACGCGAGTAAAAACTTTTTTACTTTCGCTTTCAGCTGCATTCACAGCATCCAGATTTCTATCAGTAATATCTTTCTCTGTCCTGAACATATTACTGTCATTCTGTATTGTCTGAAAGCCTGGACTGTCAGCTTTCAAACAAGATCAGTTGCATGTTTCCAGCTACCACCATTCAGGAGGTAGCAGCATCTAAAGCAGCCCTCCCCCTCCAGTTAGATACTTTTCCCACTGCTGGAGCTCCACTCTGGCAAAATAGTTAAAGGGGTTTTCCATCAGGGACCCCAAAGTAATGGCCTCCCTTACGGTGACCATTTCACCTCCTCTACTTAAAACCAGTACATAAAGCTAAATAAATAAATAAAAATCTCACTTTTGAGGCGACTTGTCTCCTGACGTGGACGTCTGTTTGGTTTGATATTCCTTCAGGAGTTCTTCCAAAGCAACAGCATTTTCTGGGGAGGAAAGAGGAATTTTTAATATATAACAGCTAACAAAGGGTTAACAAAGATTTCATAAAAAGCATAGAAAATGAGGCAAGCGCTCCAGAACTACCCCCACATGTCGTGGGACAGTCTCAGTACTAGCCTTTCCCGCCAACATTTATCACCTAGTTTACAAGATGTCCAATCGCTGGGGGGTCTGAGCACTGGGACCGCCACTGATCACAAGAACAGAGGCCCCCTGTGTGAATGAAACACCTCATTCAGTTCTACGGGACAGCCGAGAGCGGTACACAATAGTCTGACCGTGAACAGAACGGTGGTCATGAGCATAGTATTCTCCCCCCCCCCCTTTACATAGTGGACTCAGAGACCCACCCCCATTCTTATGACCGGTAGGACCCCTAGCAACTATACATTTATCGTCTATCCTTAGTCTATGTAGAGCCCCTTTGGTTATCCTTTCACAAGGCTACGTATTTAAATGGAGTCAATGACTGGGCACAGGGCTAGTTCAGCTGAACGGAATGATACCTTACACGTAGCTATTCATTGCGTCAAGAAACTGTAAGCCATATGCAAATTAGCAGCCAAGTGCACAGAAGGCGGACCCAAGAGACTGTGCACCCTTACTTCCTCTTTCAGCCCCTCACTTTCCTTATTGATTGACAGATCCAGGAGAAATGACTATGGACTCAGTCATTAAGGAGACGGAAAAGTTGGCAGAAAAAGCAGGAGGAGCAGGGTTGCACAGAATGACTTAGATCAGCCCTCAGTGCACTTAACAGCTCATTTGCATATGGATTAAAATTACTTTTTTTCTCCAGAATGAAATGACTCATTGGTAAGTGAAAGGTATCATTACATCCAGCCCTACCTCTGACTATACAAGATGTCAGAGAACATGAGAGTCATAAATGTCTGACTGTCGCATGACAATCTAGGGCACAAACTGTGCCACAATGATGAAAGCCATCACCTACTCTTTAAGCCTCCTCTTGGCATATTTTGGCAAAGAAGTTTGGTGCAAGGCACACCAGCCGATTATTTTTGTGAACAGCGCAGAGGCAGCCTAAAACTATATCATATCCGAGACATACTACAGACCTTTCTTCTCGGTGATCAGACGCACCAGGACCCCGATGGTGTCTTCATTCCCGTTCTCCTCCATCATGATGTTACCTGAGGATACAGACACAGGGGGTGAATTGCACGCGGCCGAGCGTGGGCCAAACAACTCAGATGAGGAGCAGATGTCATTGTCTGTGGGGATACATTGTAGCGAGAGACGATTGGAAGACAAAAGAATTTAGTCTCCATAGCAACAGATAATTGGAGATCCCGCAGACAGACTGCGGACTAATTGGATGAAACTGGTACAAGGGCATAACAGAGCTGCTGGGTCTGAGAAGATCAGCTCTGGCTATGTGTAATGTCCCCCCCCATAGGGGGCTGATTGGCCCGGTTACAGTGGAGAAGTGCAAAATAAATAAATATTGGTTAACACAAAAACAAAAAACCTCACATAAAGCCAAACAAAACAGTCAGCCAAAAAAAAAACCTATATAGATAGATAGATATATTTTTTTTTTTTTTTTATTGATACAGAATAGGGAATAAATATAAAAAATAAAATAAAAATAAAAAAGTAACAATTAAAGAACAAAAGCACTTTAGGCTGAAGTGAAACCCTAAAAAAACTTGCAAAAAGTTAGTGAGTAACTATGCACGCAAAAAAAAAAAAAAAAAACTAAATACTACTACTAATAAAATACTTAAAAAAAAAAAAATACTAATACTACTATTACTACTACTAATAACAAAAAAAATTTAAGATATCTAAATAAAAATATATTTCTGGTCATTAAGTTGTTAAAGGAATATTTGCTGTCCATGCAAATTCCACTTAAAGGGGTCCTCTCACTTAAGTTGCATTTATCATATAGAGAAAGTTAATACAAGCGACTTACGAATATACTGCGATTCTCCATATTGCTTCCTTTGCTGTGTGCAGTCATTTTTCCATCACATTATACACTGCTTGTTTCCATGGTTACGACCACCTTGCAATCCATCAGTGGTGGTCGTGCTTGTACACTTTAGAAAAAAGCACCGGCCTATGTGCACTGCCATGGTCCCGGCCACCAGAGAGGCTGATGCTTTTTCCTATACTTTACATCCATGACCACCACTGATTAATTGCAGGGTGGTCTGTAACCATGGAAACAAGCCATGTGTAATGTGATTGAAAAAAATGAATCCAGCCAGCAAAGGAAGCAATATGGAGAATCACAATACATTAGTAAGAGGCTTGTATTAACTTTCTCTACATAATAAATTCCATTTGCTGAAGTAAGACAACCCCTTTATATCCAGAGTACATCACGTCTCAAATTTTGTCAATATTTTCCCCAGCGTCACATCCCAAAATTTTTTTTCTAAAGTATAAGCGGAAACTTGGAGGAGACTGAACGGCTGTAGACGAGAGGTGCCGTACTGAGGATAATTAGTATAGGCCTAGGTTGTGCTGAGCTCCTCGGAGAGCCGTGGTCCCAACAAGGGAATGCATGTTTGTGGTTTTGTACACGCTGCAATTCCCGCCTTGACGTCATACGTGTACCCAGCAAGGTACAGACATCAAGCCTGTTACAACAGTCACATGATTTTAATGGGGGAGAGGAGGAACCAACCGCGTTATGGGCTTTCCGGTACTCACCATCCTTCTCCGGAGGGGCCTCTTCATCCACCTTCTGAGATGTGCAGCGATATCCCTTCTTTTTCAGGATGTTGCACAACAATATACCAGCCAGGCCCATCATGCAGAAGACAGGGACTATAGCCAATACCGCGTACTCCGTCCTGGAGTCATCAGGAGTCCCTTTGTGTGTGCTGTTTTGGCGGGACTTTTGCTCCGAGTTATTGGCAGCCTCCAGTGTTCTTGGAGAACGGTTTCTTAACGTTCTTTGACCTGGGGAGGGAATAAAATTTTTTTTTTTTTTTTTTTAAATAAAATCTAAAAAAACAGAAGTTATTTTTACTGACGCAATCCTGGATATACATTTGCCCTGGAAATGGAACCGGCATTAATAGACTAGTTATTCATTTTATCTATGTAATTCAGCAACTGTCTCCTAGGCTCCCAATAAAGTGGAGCTGCAGCCCGGTCTCGGCCACCAAATCTACAACGTTACGCTTACCCCTACTCCCCTCTCCCATGGGCAGATACTGCTCTATTAGCTAGCAAAAGACACACAGACAGTTTGTAATCACCTGTATAGGTAAGATATTCTAGTCATTTCAGATAAATCTCTTTCAGCAGGGAGAAAGTAAAGGGCTGCGGGGATTTACATCTACTCGTACTTGGCTATACTGAAGTGAATGGAGTGTTCACACTGCAAATGCACCTTCATATGGAGGTGCACATCCATAAATTAAGATACAAGAAAACATCCTATTAGGATCTTCATATTATAATATGCCTCATCACAAGCTGAGGGAACCCACCTTCACATCCCACGGTGTCTGGGGGCGCCAGCCAGCACGGGATACAAGTGTTCGAACTATTAGCCACCAGAGGAAAATACCTGACATGAGATAAATACAGACACTTAGCGCCTGGTCCTACACCACTGCGTACGTTACATTAGATACAACACGTGCACTTACCCCGGGAGGCAGTCTCTGCACACGGTGTCAGCAGTGGCGGTCCCTGCAGTCAGCTGGATCCTTTTCTTCTTAAGGCACTGGGTGTGCATAGTGCAAGGGGACATATCAAAACGACTGGAGAAAGTACCAGGGGCACATGCCCGGCAGCCAACGCCAGCACCTGTCCCAAAGCCACAGACCTGGCAGAGAAGAGGAGAATTCAGAATAAGAATGGAAAACTCACACGGACTCCTTGACGGGTCTGCCCAATATGCAGAATCCTACCATGTCATCCATTTTTGGTTGTTAGTCCTGAAAAACGTTTTTCATGCAAGACAGTAGGTGTTGTCATAGGACCTTCCCCAGTAAATGATCATCATGGATTAGCGATATATAATTGAGCCCAAAATGGCTTTGCATTGTAATTCATGTACTGTACTACCGATACCCGGAGTATTCAAATAATCTGTGGTCATTCTGCCGCCATAAAGTCAGGACGGTATCGAATGGTCTTACCCCATCTGGCTCCTGCCCCCGAGGGCATTTTCTGCATGGCATACAGTTCCCATCGTCATCAAGATACTCAGCTTTCCCGCACTCCTGACACATCCCTTCCCAGATCTGGAGCTAAATAAAAAGATATAAAAATAATTTCTCTTAAATTTTGTTTAATTATACATTTTTCCATTATTTTGTCCATTTTTTTTGTTTTTTTACTTATTACATTATAGTAAATAAAATCTAAATGAAAATATGAGACTATAAAAATGTAAAAAAAATAAAATAAAAAATGTATGGTAATAAATACAAAATTTTTTTTTTTTTTTTTTTTGTAGGATTGCATTGTACTCATTTTGGGCTAAAAATCATTTTTTTCCCAATTGGTTTTTATTAAAGATATTCAGTTGTTCTGTCAAAGAGTCATCGGTTTGTCTAGCTGTGAAAATTGTACTCTCATAACCGCTCCCTAAACTACTCAAAAGATCATAAATACTTAGGCCTGTATTATACCGACAGATTATCTGACCAACGTGTCAGATAATCTTTTGGTGGACCTTTTCAAGCCACATTCATATCAGCAAGATAAGAACTAAGCTATAATGAGTGTTTAGGAGGTCAGAGATCAGGAGCCGTCAGCTGAGCTGTGTGATGGAACAGAGTGAAAACAGACAACAGGCCACTTCAGAATCTCAAAGCTGTACAGAGAAAAGGGCTCAACATTTTTAATAGAGACCAAACAAAAAACAGAATTTTAGCTCAAAATGAGTACAACGCAATAATATTAAAAAAATGCCCCCAAAAAGGTTTCCACAGCCTTCAAGCTGGTTGTACACAAAGATTATTTGTAGCCAGACATCTAATTTGTGTGGGGACCTCCTGACTCGTCACGATTATTTATTACGGCATTCCCCATGCCCTTCATTTAATGGGTCAGTCATACAGGCATCTCTCTAAAATTGGATGAAAGCTGCAGAAAGGATCATATTCTTTCACTCAGGGCAATATCCATAAAAGACACGACACAAACACCTGAGACATATCCGCCACAAGAGGAGCGGACATCTGCAGGTACAGACATGATACAAGCGCGTTCCCTCTCTTCTCAGTTGCCACATGCACACGGCTGAGCGCTCTCTGCGGCCGCCAGGAACTCAGGATGTTAGTGATGCCAAATGGTCATGAAACCCGACACTCACAAGTTTTATTTCTACATTATACAGCCGAGTGCGGCTACAGAGAAACCTCCAGGGCCGGAGATGTGCCGGATACACCGTATAAATGGAGATGAAGGATTGGCCAGACACTTTACAGGACGGATTTAGAAACACTCAAACGAGAATGTGAAAAGAAAGGACAAGAAAAAAGGAATTTAGAAGACGTGTCGAGACAATTATCTAGCAAGAACATTCCTGCTGTCATACTGGAACCGGACTGAGGAGAGGGGATATGTGCACCCCTTACAAGGCTTTTACAACAGGATATGAAATTTGATTTTTGCCTTGTTGCTCCTGCTGAATAATATATGTATAAACTGCCAGAGGAGTGATAACTACTGTGAGCATATTACAGCCCCAAAAGTGGTTGTCACTTATTTAGCCTAGTTTACTAGGACAATATCACTGAATACTGCCCCCTGTGAGCAAGACTATAACTACCATAATACTGCCTCCTATGTACAAGAATATAACTACTATAATACTGCTCCTATGTACAAGAATATAACTACTATAATACTGCCTCCTATGTACAAGAATATAACTACCATAATACTGCCTCCTATGTACAAGACTATAACTACCATAATACTGCCTCCTATGTACAAGACTATAACTACCATAATACTGCCTCCTATGTACAAGACTATAACTACCATAATACTGCCTCCTATGTACAAGAATATAACTACCATAATACTGCTCCTATGTACAAGATATAACTACCATAATACTGCCTCCTATGTACAAGAATATAACTACCATAATACTGCCTCCTATGTACAAGAATATAACTACCATAATACTGCCTCCTATGTACAAGAATATAACTACCATAATACTGCCTCCTATGTACAAGAATATAACTACCATAATACTGCCTCCTATGTACAAGAATATAACTACCATAATACTGCCCTCCTTGTACACAGAATATAACTACTATAATACTGCCTCCTATGTACAAGAATTAACTACCATAATACTGCCTCCTATGTACAAGAATATAACTACTATAATACTGCCTCCTATGTACAAGAATATAACTACCATAATACTGCCTCCTATGTACAAGAATATAACTACTATAATACTGCCTCCTATGTACAAGAATATAACTACTATAATACTGCTCCTATGTACAAGAATATAACTACTATAATACTGCCTCCTATGTACAAGAATATAACTACTATAATACTGCTCCTATGTACAAGAATATAACTACTATAATACTGCTCCTATGTACAAGAATATAACTACTATAATACTGCTCCTATGTACAAGAAACTTAATACCCCCTTACAAATAACTACTATAATACTGCCTCCTATGTACAAGAATATAACTACTATAATATTATTTACCGCAGGCAGTAATTCACTTGCAGCCCCCTACTATCTAGTTCCTGAAGTGGTTTCCTGTACACATTTGTGACTGTCTATAAAGAGCAGAGAAGGGCTCGGCGCCATCTGTTTGCTTCATGGTAACACATGGACAGTGTCTGTTCACACCAGGATGGGTCCCTGCCCTCTCATGCACAATTTTGTGTGTTTTATAAAGGGCCGATCTTCTAAAACATAAAACAATAAAAATCCCACCAGCCGGCACCTTCTGAACCGGACCAGTTTCTGGATATAGCAGCTTTAAGGGGACGTTACCAAAGGGAGACCGTTCTAATATCCCTGGGACAGATCCTGTCACGTCACATATTTGTGGCTGCTCCACCTCAACATTTGTCTTCTCAGGAACTTGAGTTTCCGGAAAGGAATTCCAGACCACCCTGGTATCCATTTAGATTACACGACTGCGACGGCTCAAGGAGGACGCCAGACGCCGCAGCATTGGGCCCAATGCATGAGGTATTGAGAGCAGACATGAAACGCGTGGTTTCCCCTTCAGCAGCCACGTTATTACAGTGTTGACACTACACACTTGCAGGGTGTGTAAAATTTTGCAATACACAAGGCGGAGGGCGTGCGGGCGGCAGGTACCAATTCTCCTGTTTACTAAACAGTAAGAGGTGGAGAACCCGCCCGTGACCTTCAGCCGCCCCTCATGGAGAATGGCCGAAACGGCTGCAGTGATGAAGGGGTTAATGAAGGCACAGTGCAAAAACAAACAAAAAAAAAAACTTACCGCGAAGAAACAGGAGAGCAGGACGTGGTGGAGGCTCCTCATCTTTTCTGTGATATGGCGACGTTAATGGAGGGAACCTGCAAGAAGAACTGAAAGTTACGATCGATGCGACAACCAGATATTCAGACTCCAAAATCTACAATTGGGCCCCTACATCCCCCGATTACACCAGGGCCCTTCATGTGCATGGTGCCATGAAGTCCTGGGCCGACGTCCTATCCTCCTCCACGGTCGCCATTACTTGTAGACCCGTCTGCTCATTAAATCTCCCAGGCAAAGCAATATAAACAGAAACTACAACTCCTCACATCCAGGTGACCCTGACAACAAGTAATACCTGCTCTTAAAGGGCCAGTAAAGTCCAGAGCCGTCAGTGACACATATAAACGCACATGCGACAAAGTAATGACCATCCCCGGGTTAACACGCTTCCTCCAGGTACAGCCCCAAATTTTTTGTGAGAATACAGCAAACTCAACGCGGTTCATATAAAAAAAAGGGAGGTGCTTGTGTGAAACTCCACCCAGAAGTGGGTGTCCCAGGAATTTTAGGGGCATGGCCTTGGTGGAGCTTAAATTCCCAAAATTTACCAACAAATGTTCTTCCCGCACCCCAATAACAAACAGAATCAGTTGCCGCTATGTGGGGCCCATTTATGAAACCATCTCACAACAACCAATCAGAGGGCAGCCTTCATTTTTCCATAGCAGATTACAAAGAGAAAGCTGCGCCATGATTGGTTGCTAGGGGCAACAGACTGTTTCATCAATGTCTGACTGCGGCACAGGCGGCCATTCGAGGCCGTGAATGAACTGAACACATACTGTAAGGTGTGTGTGTGGGGTGGGGGAGGGCTGTACATCATCCTCTGTCCTCGCCTATAGACGTCATCCTCTGGGATCGATTCCCATTACGTCCATGTTCCTATAATAAGCAGCGCCCGGATATTTATAGGGCTCGCTGCCGTTCTTGCTGTCTCATCACCTGGGCGAGCGGACATCACCTGCAGCGCAGTGCTGACTCTGCGCCAAAGCAGCCGCATGACAGGAAGGAGCCTTTTCAAGGACGCTGCACGGACCAGTCAGCCCTGGAACGGCCGCCATGAACTGAAGAGCCCTTCGGCTGTCCTCCATCGTCAAGCTATTAACCATCCGTTCCTGGGAAAGCTGGGTGACAACCAATATGGCTGCCATTACAGCTCCCAGATACCATGGAGAAAAAAAATATTCAATCAGATACCAGCAAAGTTATCAATGGATGTATTTACATATTCAAATTTACCGCAGGCGGGAGGTATGAGGAAGCGTGTGAGGTCACAACCGCCTGAGATGTTTTGGCTCAGAGCAATCGGAAATCCTGGCTCATCCCCGGCCCCAGCGACGTCACCCTGGATGTGGGAGATTCCCATAAAGAAACAGCATCCAATTACTGGGTTCCTGTTGACTAAGGATGTGCCAGAAGGAAGAGGATGGGGCCTTCGAGGAAGTGTACAGTAATAACTGAAAGCGCTATTATAGGATACAGATACAATATTACTACTACTGGGGAGTCACCCAGCTTTCCCTGAAGCAGATATATCTTAAAACAAGACAGGAACAGGACAAACCCAAGTCATTAAACATCCACGTATTTATTTCGGCATGACACAGGAGGAGCAGACACCTCAGTGACACCACTGCCTCATACCGGCAACATGACAACGCAGGGAAAAACAAGATTTTCTTCACCCTGGGGCACACGCCTGCTTCCTGATGCAGCACTGAAAATGACGGGAAGAACTCAAAACAAATTGTGTGGAGTTTCCTTGAGGCACAAGGTCCACCATGCCTCAATGAGCTCACTATGACAGCAGTGCTGGGACACAATCCCCTCCGACATCCTGAGCTCTGTATTATGTAGGAGGCGGCGCTGCTCCCATTGTCAGTACAGACAAAGTGAATGAATAATGCAGCAGACTGTGGTCGCCCGCAGATCAGGTGATCCCTGATCTATATATAAACTGCAGTGTGACCATCGGTGTACCACGGACAGGGCCACTCTGCTTGGTGGGCCACCACTCCACTATTATCCTCATCCCTGTGCATCCCCTCTTGTCTTGTTTTGGGGCACCTACCCACGGCAGTATGTCAATATTGAAGGTGACAATCTCCTGGTTATTAATTATTGGGGGCTCGTCCGGGATCCTGAGAAGTCACAGGTCCTGGATGACCACCCAATCTTATTCATATCTAGATAACCAGATTTGCCACTTGGGAGTTTAGAAGAGTTGGGTGGCATGACATGGATGATCTGTAATGGCATCTGTGTTTGTCACCAAAGGTTAACAAGTTGACGGGTGACTCAGAGACTTGTATTTTCAGGTGCCTTACATGCAGATTATTGAGTCACCATCTTCCTCCAAGTTTCTAAAATTGAATTCAGAAGTTTCGTTGCTTTGCTCTTCCTGCTACAGTCACATACCGCTGAATGTCGACACGAGTTACCCGACATCCCTGGGTGCGGAGTAACATTCGATACACTGTGCCCACAAGGTGCCAGCATGACCTGGCACCTTGTGGGCACAGTGTAGCGAATGTTACTCCGCACCCAGGGATGTCGGGTAACTTGTGTCGACATTCAGCGGTAACTCGTGTCGACCCAATGATGAAAATGTCAAAACGCAACGATTACAAGACGAGGAGATTCTACACAATTCTGTGTCCTTGGCAGGAGAGGTAGAGACACTTCATGTCCTGACGTGGTCAACCACAAATCTCTGGGTAAACACTGTTCCAGTTACCGGATTCCCGCAGACACGTGACCTATGAACATGTGACGTGCGCACAGAGTAAAATACGTATCAAGATTATGAAAACAAAAAGAAAAAAAAAAAAATTAAAGATACAAAACCTTTCTGGACATGCAAAATGTGTTACAGATACCATGAAAGTATAAAAACTGGCCAGTAAGGGTTAATGACAGCCCGGTTAATCAATGTGATTCCCAAGCCAGGACCAGGAGACATCCTGGCCCTTCATTGTAATGCGTTCCTGCTCCCCCTCCCCCCCTACACACAAAACTCGATATTCTACTTCATTACCAACACAAATGGAGGAACCCTGCCCCGCCCCTCCACCTCCTGGACCTCATCACCCAGAACAAATCAGAGCCACAGAAGATTCACTCATCAAGTTCTTCTTAAAGGGGTTGACCAGGCTTCGAAGAAAAAAAAAAAAAAGTGGAAGCTTTCTTCCAAAAACAGCACCCCACCTGCCCACAGGTCATGTATGGTACTGCAGCTCAACCATGGAGCTGAACTGCAATACCAGAAAGCAGACACATTTGATGGACTCCCACATGTGGGGCTTATGGTGGCCGTTGACCCTTTCAAGATCAGAACATTTGGTCCTAAGTAATCCTCAGAAAGCTTAGTATCGTCTCGGAGGCGGCTTGCTGGAACAGAAACCTTCTCTAATTGATGTGTTAGCACGGAGACCAGAGACCTGTATATCACCAGGAGGAGGCCATGGGGACACCAGATGGATGGTGGTCTACGTATGTGCCGAGACACAAAAGATGAGGTCACCCTGGTCGGGAAGGTCAACATCACTGGTCTCCTGACTTCTCAGCAACACCTCGCATGCATTTTCCGGATGTCACATCGAGGTCGACTGCGGTCACAGCAAGAAGGAAGCAGAAGACGGAACCCATAGAGGAAGCAGCAGCTCAGCACTACAACCCCCATCATGTAATGTTACATCTGTATACCACACACAGGTTAGAGAATAGAAGAGCTGAGAGATCGGAACAAGAGCCCATTTGGGAACAGTCGAGGACAGAGTAGCAGAACACGGAGCTATAAATAATGGGAGATTTATGATCAGGACAGTTCAGGAAATTTATGCACCAAAGCTGCTGTGTGTGAACACACCTCGACGGCTTCCTGCTAAAGGCGACAATAGGCACAAAGATTAGGGAGGGACCGTCACTTGGTTCATCATCCCTGAATTATTCCCTCCTGTTCTAAAGGAGCAGGAAGGAGAAAAAAAAAAACTAAGAAGAAAAACCCCTTTAAGCCCTTCACCCGGTATGTCCGTCAGCTTTTAGAAGAAGGGTCACAGGAGGTCCTGTCCAAAACCCAAATCAATCTGCCTTCTCTGAGGCCTGAAATCACACACGAGCCACTGTGCCCTGGCGCATGCGCAGTCACGCTGGATGTAACTGCCCCAGAACCAGTCAGCCACCCAGCATCACTGCGCATGCGCCAGAATCATAAGTCAGTGGATATCATATGGGCTACAGATAATGTACCCAGGGCTGGGTTTGGGCATAGCCATCCCCTGACTTCTCTGGGGTTGCTCCACCTCCTTGACTCCAGGAAGGTTATTTACATTCGGCACTTGAGGGGATGAAAAGTTTTTTTTCCCCTGTTTGCAATAAATCCTTACAAATATGACTTGACGGGTCCCTTCAGTCCTGAGATTGGAAAAACGAGTCGGTTCAACTGAATACCCGGATTATCCAAAATTCTGAGCCGATTTTGGTAAAATAATAAAATAAAAATCACACGCGGCTGGTGAATGTTGCTGCAGCTAGCGAAAACGTATATTCTGCAAAGACTAGAAATAGGAATGTGAATCCTCCTGCGCAGGGCGCCGCTGAGCCGGGCGCTCAGGACGTTTAGCGGTTATACTGTTAATGTCATTATTAATGGTCAATAACCACGACCTGCCACCAACTGGAAAGCATCTCCCAGCAGGAGGTGCACGCCCCCTCTGAGCCCAGTGACCCCGATTACTACCGGATTCCCAATCTGTCTCCTGGAACAATGTTCAACCGAATATCACAATATAAAATAGTAATAAAACTGTAAATTAAAAAAAGATACGCAAAATATCAAACGTCACTGACCTTATCGTGGAGTTAAAAAAAAATTAAACTTTCAAAATATTATGAAAAAAGAATAAGTTTTTTTTTTTTTTTTTGGAAGGTTTCATAGGAGTCTGGCACTTTGCCAGGACAGTGAACTCCTGCATCCCCCAGAGGAGTCTGCCAGATCTCAGGTTACAGAGGGGGTGGGCAGTGGTAGGGGGCAGTTACCCCCCCTGTGAGAGCTGTAGGGGGCAGGGCGGTGCCACCCCCATAGATGTAGAGCCAGGTAAGAGGTCTACACTGTATCCTCTGCTGCACAGCTGAGCTTCTGGTACAAAGTGTCACAATGGAACAAGGAAAGTCACTGCACCATCGTACAATCCGCACTGCACACCAGCTCACTGTCACACGTGTGTGCACATATACATATATTACATACAGCACATTGTCACCTATAGACATGGGAGGGGGGGGGGGGGGTAGAGGAGACAACCTGCAAGTGCTGCAGTGCCTCAATGTCAGGCAGGACATCCTAACCTAGAAGCAGACAGCCCTGCAGAGCCCAACTCCAGCAGCCTTCCCCCTAAAGGACCCTTTGTCCTATGCAGCTTCTTCTCTGCAAAGTCCCATCTGACCCTGCAGAGCATCACTCACTCCCCCATCCAACTCAGCAGAGCATCACTCAGTGAACTGCCCCCCTCACCCTGCAGAGCATTACTTCTAAGTTCATTTACATAAAACAACTGCCCAATTAATACTTGCAGCTGCAGAGCCCTGAATGGGACCACCGGCACCCTCCTGCAGCACAGCAGAGACCCCAGCATCATGCGCAGTACAACTTCCAGCCAGAACTCACCGCGAACTCCGGGTTATGAATGGAAGCCGGTGTGAAGATGTTAGAGATGCCGCTCCCCCGGTATATATCCTGCACACACCCGGACCCGGCACGGTTCACGCCGCTCTGAGAGCTCAGAGTCAATCAGCCGCTTTTCACCCGAAACTCGCGGTGACGTCACGCCCCGCCCCTTTCCCACTGTTCACTGCGCACTCCTAGGACATCTAGCGGCCGCACGCCGGAATTACACTTTGCGGCGGCTGAGGACTGGATGCCCAGAGGTGGGCATGGACTGGGGGTATTAGGCCTTATCATTCCTGTGGGGGTGCAGAGGTTGCCCCATAATGTCAGGAGCCTGATTATATTGCATTGGGGCCCAGAAACTTCAAGTTCCCCCTCAGGGTCCCATAGAACTATTAAGCAATGGAGGTTCCTCTACTAACATCCTTGTGGTGTAGCTCAAAAACACCAAAACCTGCCCACTAAACTCCTTGTTCACTGACCCTATGTCTAAATCCCCCATTCTGCCATCTCAAATATCAAGCAACTAACTGGGAGCCCCCCTTAGACACACCTCTTGCCTGGGCAGTTAATTCCTCAAATGCACAAACACGGAGGAATAGGAAAGTACCACTTAACCCCAGACCCATGCAACTTCTCTCCACCTATTCTCCAATCCTGTGGCCATAGCCCCTTCTCACATGTGGTGGTTTTGCCGTTAGTCCTAGCTTTGGACTAGTGTAGCAGGTATGATTAAAGTGCAAGCCCCACCCTCTTTGGACCACCCATGAACACCTAAAGCCCCACCCCTTAAGGACCACCCATGAACACCCTAAAGCCCCACTCTAGGACCACTCATGAACACCCTAAAGCCCCAGCCCCTGACCACCCCATTCACAGGGTTCTCCTGGCAAAATCGGTACCCTGTTGGCAAGTACGCCCTCTGATTGTGAGAGAGAGGTTGGGTGGCTATGGGTTTGGGCAGGGGTGGACACAGCCTGCACTGTAAAGTGAAGGGCAAGGGCTGTTTTGTTTATATTTTTACACTGCTAAGCGGAGACGTCACTGGCACTGATGGGCTGCTTTACGGGCTAGTGCGGCGCTAAAGCCTGTCCATTAGTGCTGGTGACGTCACTGGGTTCACTGCTAGGCAGAAGTCCCTCCTCCCGATATTACTCCCAGTGGTAATAAGGCTCCCTACAGTGCCCTCAGTGCCAATAAGGCCCCCCTAATAGAAATAATGCCAATCTATAAGGCAGTCCTATGGAGCTCTCAGTAGTAATGCCTGCCACCACTGCCTACTGTATTTATAATGTTCCCTGCCGTGCCACTGCCCACTTATAACTCCTCCTGCCATACCCCTAGAGTTATAATATTCTCTGTAGTGCCCCCATAAATTATAATGCCTGGCCTCTCCCTCCAGTCTTCTATACCATGCAGTCCCAAGTAAATAACACCAGTCCTCTCCCACCAGTTTCCTATATGATACATTCCCATGTCAATAACCTCTCTTCCCTACAGTCTTCTATACAATACAGTCCCATGTAAATAGCATCACCCCTCTCCCTCCAGTCTTCTATATCATGCAGTCCCATGTAAATAGCATCACCCCTCTCCCTCCAGTCTTCTATACCATGCAGTCCCATGTAAACACCAATCCTCTTCCACCAGTCTTCTATACAATACAGTCCCAGGTAAATAACACCAATCCTCTCCCTCCAGTTTTATATATGATACAGTCCTATGTAAATAACTTCAATGCCCTCCTTCCGCTCCCTCCAACACAGTCTTATGTAAATACCATCACTCCTTACCCTCCAGACTTCTATAATATCCAGTCCCATGTAAATAACACCAGTCATCTCCCCTCAATCTTCTATAACATACAGTCCCATGTAACTAACACCCATCCCCTTCCTTCAGCCCCTCTAACTTACAGTCCCAGTTAAATGACATATTTCCCCCCCACTAAGCAAGGAGGAGGTATAATGAGGAGAACCACATCTCCCAGCATGTCTCTGACACTCATATTCATTCCATAGGTCTCTATTGCTGAGCGCTGCCTGTCTCTGCACTGGTCACATGACGGTGACCTCATCATAATCACATGATTATGATGTCATCGCAGGTCCTTCAGCTTTGGAGTATAGTCAGATCGGGCAGCAGTTTCACAGTAAGTCCTAACCAGGGCACACCAACCCTCCCCTTGGAAAGGGCCCCCCTCCCTCTCTGGGTCCCTGTGCAGCTGAACCTTATGCACAGGCAGTATGTCCGCCCCTGGGTTTGGGGGCATACTTGCCAACTTTCTTTGACAGGAATTATGGGGAATCATTTTTCAGGTTTAGACGCACCCCCTTTACAAAGCCACATCCCTTTAATTTAGGCCACGCCCCTCTGTAACTGATAGCCTTGGCCCCACACATCTATGGGCCAACCCTCCGGCTTCTCTGACGCCCAGGAGATTGGCCCGCTCTCCAGGAGCCCCCCGCTCTGGCCCATAGCTTTACATTACAATTATTGTACTTTCATTTTATGTTATTAATCCCTGTCAGTGACCCCATCCTGGTTCTCCCAACCGACAGGTGGCGGCTTATCCGAAATTCTGGGTTATTGGATGGTCACCTACAACACTTACCTTTAATAGTAAAGACCAGTGTGTTTTTACCCAAAAACTGCCATCTATGAGGCAAGAATTGAGTTGAATGGCCGGGACTCAAGGAATGTGCCAAGTGGGTGTACATGGGTCCCGACACAGGGCACTCGTCTATCTAGTTAAGTGAGGGCTACTCGGTGACTTAGGGCGCACTGCGTGAAGATTCTAATGTTTTTGAATATGGTCACAAAAGATCCAAACAAATAGGACTGACATGACCCGAAAGTGGCGGTGAAGCTTTATATGGGCAGCGGTATAACTGCCGGGACAGCACGGTTACCCAGCTCTCCTAGAGTCCTGATCTTTTAACAGCAATACGTCCCCTGCTGTGCACCTTTCATCTGCCTCAGGAAACCTGAGTGACAACTCCCGTAGAGGCATAATGGAAGCCATATTGGATATCACACACAGCACTATAGTGGGGTGCAGCACTATGGTTGTTTTTCCCTAGGCCTATGCTGCAGGGAGTACATGACCACATGCACTGCTTTGAATTGACTGGAAGTCTCTTCTTCCAGCACAGGGTCTCGTTAAAGAGCATCTGTCAGCAGTTTTGTACCTATGAAAATGGCCGACCTGTTGCAGATTTTAATATATGCAAATGAGCCTCTAAGAGCAACGGGGGCGTTACCATTACACCTAGAGGCTCTGCTCTCTCTGCAACTGTCATGCTCCACTTTTTCTCCACCTGGTCCTGTCAAAGTGCAGAGGGAGCAGCAGTTTCAGAGAGATCAGAGCCTCTAGGTGTAATGGTAACGCCCCCGTTGCTCCTAGAGGCTCCTTTGCATATAATAAAACATAATTATTCTCAGCAATGCGGACACATATGAACATGGGACCAACACGGATGTCTTTGCAGCACATGTAACAGGTCAGCCAGTGTCATAGTACAAATCTGCTGACAGATGCCCTTTAAGACTTTCTGGGTTGTTTGTTGGTATTTTTTAATTTTTTTTATAAATCTTTTTCTGTTTTTTTTTTTTATGGATTATCAGTTACTGGAAAATGTTCACCGCGACCCAAACACCTGCAGAATCGGGGGCAGCCACATGGTAATCCCCCCGAAAATATTTGGTCTCCCTGCTGCACGTATGTTTATCTGCAGGACAGACACAGGTCTGCTGCGTGGACATCAGGGAGATCCGACCAACTCCAAGCATCGTATTCAGACAATCAAGCAGGACACTGATAGGCTTGGATACAGCAGACAGTATCACACGTGATAGGATTAGATACACAGCTCAACAGACAGTATCACACAGGATAGGATTAGATACACAGTTCAGCACACAGTATCACACAGGATAGGATTAGATACACAGTGCAGCAGACAGGATCACAACAGTATAGGATTGGATACACTGCTCAGCAGACAGTATCACACAGTATAGGATTAGATACACAGCTCAGTTTACAGTATCACACATGATAGGATTAGATACACAGCTCAGCAGACTATCACACACGGCAGGATTAGATACACAGCTCAGCAGACAGTATCACACAGAATAGGATTAGATACACCGCTCAGTGGACAGTATCACACAGGATAGGATTAGATACACAGCTTAGCAGACAGTATCACACGGGATAGGATTAGATACACAGCTCAGCAGACAGTATCACACATGACAGAAATAGATACATCAGCTCAGCAGACAGTATCACACAGAATAGGATTAGATACACAGCTCAGCAGACAGTATCACACAGAATAGGATTAGATACACAGCTCAGCAGACAGTATCACACTGGATAGGGTTAGATACATGGCTCAGCAGACAGTATCACATATGATAGGATTAGATACACAGCTCAACAGACAGTATCACACGATAGAATTAGATACAGCCCCACAAAGAGTATCACACAGGATCGGATTAGATACATAGACACAGCTCAGCAGACTGTATCACACATGCTAGGATTAGATACACAGCTCAGCAGACAATATCACACATGACAGACTTCAATACAGCAGCTATATAGCCATAGACATAGCAGCAGCGAACAGGAATAGAGGTGGGAGACGGAATGTGAACACCTCTCGCACCTTCCCTTCATACAGCTGATCGGTGAGGGTGCTGGTCGTCGAACCCCCGCCGATCTGATATTGATGACTTATCCTGAGGATACATCATCAATATTAAAAGCCCAGAGAACCCCTTTAATAGATTAGATACATGTTGGATGTCACTTATTAATGCACCATAACATTATGTGGGGTAGAATGAGAGTAACATGTAATTCTGTTGTGGTCCTTTGAGTCTCAGTTTTTCATTTGTTGAGTCTTAAAAATAATATGATAACCAGATTCTGCGGCTCGCTACGATACCACATTATCGTTTTTGTTTTATTACATTTAAAAAACAATTTCAAGTATTTGTTTAAAAAATTGCTTTGCATCTCCATATTCGGACAGCCATAACTTTTATATTTCTGTGCGAGGGCTTGTTTTTTATCGTGGTGAGCTGCGTTCATGTTAATTGGTACCATATCAGGGTACATACAGTGCGTCTTTTTGATAATTTTTTTTCTTTGCAAGGTGACAAATAACACCGGCAATTCTATCACTGTGCTTCTTTTTCACTCTGCAGAGCATAGAACCGGATATTGTAATATTTTGGACACGGAAAGACCAATGATGTTTATTTTTTTATATGATAAATTGGAAAAAAAATAAATCAGTGTTAATACTTGTTTTTTAACATTTTTAAACACTTTATTAAACTTTTCTTTGTAGTCTCTCTAGGGGACTTGAACATGTGAGTGCAGGATCGCTTGTACAGTGTATTACACTACTTCTGTATTGCAGTGTATTGTGCTTTTACTATTATTTTAACCTTTAATAGCAGTACTAAGATGGCAGGCCTGGGGGGATTAAACATCCGGGAGCTGGTAAACATGTTATTGAGCATGTTATGAGCTTCCGTACGGTATTTACCTCAGGCTCGTGTATTATTGTACAGTTATCTGTGTGGTCGGGGATCTGCAGTTGTTTTTATGACATCTATATCCCTCACATATCAACCCTTACAATGTTTACCAGGACTGCTTAAAGGAACAGTCTAGAAAATGTGTATACACTGTGTCATGTCTAGTGCAGGTTCTGCAGGGGCGGAGCATGATGCAGGGAGACAGAGAATCCCTGTCATTCTCCACCCACGCAGAACCTGCACCAGGAATAATGTGCATCAGTTTTACCAGATGCGTATCTTTCAAGGGAAGACTGACAGGTAGGTGACAGGAGAGAGGGGCAGGCACCCATCGAAGGCCCCGCCACGCAACAAACATTACAGCCGTAACTTCAGATTTAAAGCATAACATAAATTCATCACAAACTGCAGCAAAAATAAAATAAAACACAATGAAATTGTGTAGCATCTTTTATTATTGAAGGGCCTGTGGTCACATGACCATGTGTCTGCAGGTCCTCAAGCTAGCAAGTGAAGCTGCAAACCTGCGCAGAGGAGAAGAGTGTGAGCTGTTCTGTGGGAGTGTCTGGGCTCTGTATTTGCTTACATGGTTTGGTCTATGGACTGTAGTTATTCTGAGGTGTATATTTGTTCTTGAGTCCATATTAAGGGTGAATGGTCTGGAGTCTGTAGCTATTTGGGGTCAGTGCTGGGGTCTGTATACTATAGAATGTGTTTATTTAGAGGGCCTGGGGTCTGTCTACACTACTTGTGATTGTAATGCAGCAGGTCAGCAGGGTGCTTATCCGGTGTCCATATGTTTAAAAAAAATGTAGGTGCTGCTTGTCAACCTGATGTGACATTGACCGTCCATGTATCAGGATCCCTGCACTCTCAGCTCCTGAGCACGTAGTTATGAAGCAGTGACTGGGGCACAGACAGTTGTGGTGTTTCGCCACTCGCTACTTGAAGGGTTAACTTGCACTGTGATGTATGCTGTTGTTTGCACTATTACTGTGTTATACTGTTGAATTGAACTATATAGGATATAGTCTGTTCATTTGAACTGAATTGTGTAAAAGGGTTAATTAACAGCCAGTTGACACTAAGAGACTTTGGGAATTTCTAGCCTGTGCACTGAGAAGCTAGTAATATTCCACTGCTGTCAGAAAGGACTATGCAGACCTGTGTTTTAAAGGGAAAAGCCAGACACTGTGACCCTTTTGACTGTCTGGTTGAGGCTACTTTCACACTGGCGGCAGGCCTGATCCGGCAGGTGAAGGGTGCTGCCGGATCAGGCCTGCCGCAGTGACATGTGTGGAGCCGGAACCGCGCTCCGGCCCCACACATGTCACACAGTACATACATACACATAAACATACACACACATAAGACATACAAACACATACATACTTACATGCTCCCCGGCAGGTCTTCGGAGCGTCAGAGGGACAGGACGGCTCACACAGGTCACGATTCCCCACAGCGCCCTCTGCTGGGCGCCTGGTGAATCGTCACCTGTGCGCGCCGTCCTGTCCCTCCGACGCTCCGAAGACCTGCCGGGGAGCATGTAAGTATGTATGTGTGTTTGTATGTCTATATGTGTGTGTATGTTTATGTTTATGTGTATGTATGTGTGTGTATGTGTCTATGTGTAGCCGGATCCGTAATGGACTCCATTGAAAGTCAATGGAGGGCGGATCCGGTTACCATTATGGTCACACCAGACGGATCCACCCCCATTGACTTGCATTGGGGGTCATTCCGGATCCGTCTTGGTGCGGATGCCTGGACCGGAGAGCAAACCGCAGCATGCTGCGGTTTGTTCTCTGGTCTGAAGACGGAGCGGAATGCTTTCAGGAGCCTCCGTTGTCTTCAGTTCAGTTTTGTCCCCATTGACAATGAATGGGGACAAAACTGAAGCGTTTTATTCCGGTATTGAGCCCCAATGACGGAACTCAATACCGGAATTTTAAAACGCTAGTGTGAAAGTAGCCTAAGCTCTGTCAGACTGTCATTTACATCTGAAAACTGGTAATTCCCATTGAGTTGTAATGTGGCCCAATACAAATTTATGGCAGCCGTGAACTGCACCATTGTTCCTGTTTGGCTGTGATTCTCCAGCTTCAACCCTCTCAGTAGAAGCTTCTGGATCAGTTATAAACTGTATAAAAGTAGAGCAGTCAGGCCCCTAGTGGTCTGCAAATAGGGACCAGTATTTAGTAGAAGAGACTCTGCCAGACTGCAAGGGCGACCAGAAGAAGGCGTTCAGAGGGGGATACTCTGCCACAGATCATAGGTCACCAGGGTTTTGCTGTCTGAGCCAGCCAGACAACTGAGCTACAGACACTGGGCCACCAGCCCCTTTGACCAGGATACCAGCCTTCTAAGAAAGAAAGGGACAGCTAGCCCCGGCCTTTCCTCAGCACAGAACCTTCTTCTGCCAGAGAGGAGACTTAGAGAAGCCAGCCCTATGCCTCACCTGTATTATTTTGCCCCGGAATCCCTCCAGTAAAGAAGCACACTTGACCACGACTCTCAGGACTTATTCCCTTTGGAGTGCACCACACCTTACCATTACCTCCTTGAGGCATACCATTGGGGGCCACCTCAAACCCGGCCACTGCACTGGAGCCTGAGGAGTTTAGTGACTTCTGGACACCGGGTCCTGGACTCAGAATTCTGCTGGTTAATCCATTTATTTAAAGGGGAGTTACACTGACGAGCAAAGGGTAACAATGTTTAGAACTTTTGACTTCCAGGCTCCATATCTCCCCATCCACTACAGCTCCGAATGTGAGACTCCCATCATTTTATAGGCAATCATCTTGGCTATCTCATACATACATTGGACTTCAGCATCAGCATTAGTTCTGCAGATTCTTCTCATGTATCTGCATTGTTACTGTTTTACTTCTAAAATTCTAAATTTTAATTTGTATTATTTTGTTAGTATTTTGTAAATCCACCTTTGGCTTTCAGCATGACCTCAATCCTTCTGGACATGCTCTCCATCAGATTCAAGCGTGTGTCGACCAAAATCTGTTCCCCTGGTCTCTTCTCCACGTTCCCAATGTTAGTCCATACTGGTCGACTCACTTGGGTACGAATACAGCTTTTTCTTCACCTCTACTCACAAGTGATGGATTGGGTTGGGTTGATGTCTGGGGACCGATCCAGCCCCACTACTTCATTGTCTTGGACCATTTCTTCACCAATCTCGATGTATGCTTCAGGTCATTGTCCTGCTGGAACACTGTGTCATCCTTTTCATACCCATAGTACTCAAGTGTAGGAAGTAACTCATCTTGTAGGATATTCACATATAGCTCAGCACTGAGACCACCATCCATCCTGGTCAAGTATCCAACGCCTTTGGCTGTGAAACATCCCCATATCATCAGGCTTCCTCCATTGAACTTGACAGTTCCTTCCATGTCTTGATCCGTTAGCCCCCTTTTCTCTTGTTTCTTCCAGACCCATTTGCCCCCATCAGAGCCCAGTCTATTGACTTCTGTCTTATCACTCCAAATCACCCGTTTCCAATCTTCTACTGTCCCCTATTGTCCACTGTTAGTACTTTTTTGCAAACTCAAGCCTATGCTTCTTATGACGATATTGAGGCTTCTTCACCTTTATTCGGGCCACCTTTCCAGACTTGTGTAATGCGCGGCGCACCGACGTCTGTGATCTCACTATTATGAAGCATACGAGCCGCCTTCACTGCCAGAACTGATGGACCTTGTGATGAGTCGACCTTTTTTTCCATGACGTCCACCTCTTGGCTTTGGAATGGATGGACAGACTTCATTTCTTATTCTTCCGCCTGTCATGGCCTCACATAATGCAGTTTGGCAGTTTTCTTGGCTGAGATCCCGCTATGGATGACCTGGCGGTTTCTCTTTTCTTGGGAAATCTTCTTCATGGCGGCTCCTGGATCTGAACCACTGACCTTTCGCTTGGGAATCAACCTTATAACACACTGAGCTATTAGGGAATGTGAGAACAGGTCGTAATTTGTAGTATAGAAGAAGAAAAAGATTGTTCCACCACCAGGAGCAAAACAGTAACAATGCAGTTACATGAGAAGAATCTGCAGAACTAATCATAGGATAAATAGTCCAATGTATGTATGAGATAGCCGAGAGGATTGTCTATAGGATGATGGGAGTCTCACGTTGGAAGCTGTAGTGGATGGTGAGATATGGAGCCTGAAAGTCAAAAGTTCTAAACATTGTTACCCTTTTGCTCGTCAGTGTAAACATTGATGACCTATGTCAGTGGAGGTTCGTGGTGCTGCAGTGCCATCATAGTGTCCACAGCGCCGTACATTGTATAACGATCCCTTATAAGCACCAATACAAGATGGCCACCAGTCCCCACTATTTTGTGCCGCCATGTTTGAGAATCGGTCTTTTCTTGGAATAAAACACAAGAAACAGATAGGATTCAACACTGGTGAACTTTATTTACAAAGAATCCACAGTGACAAAATAAGACAATATAATAAGGCAGTCATAGCGACTCACACAATACACCAAGAGGACATTACCCATCCCCCGAAGGCGCCGGAGTGGTTACAACTTCTATGTGAGGGTTGGGGGGCTTCCGACATTTTATATTTATATATATATATAAAAATATGCCATCAAAATGATTTGGACAATCAGACACTCAGAATATTATTTACAGGAAAGGCAACTTACTGTCTGCTCCTATGTACAATACTCAAGGTCCATAGTCGTACTCCACCCCTCTCCCTCCCAAAAAAAATGACGTTCTGTAACCCCGTAAGTGCTGGAGGGGACTTATTACAGTGCAAGACATAGCAGCACTGGCAGAGTTGTACTGGGAACTTCATTATCTGGTGGGCAGAACAGCCATAGGACACGTGGTTACGCTTGTGGTAAAACGGACGCAATGGGCAGCTTTAATTAAAAATCAGCATCACATTTACAAAAAATATAAGAAGTTCTTGAAAAACGGAGTGACAACCAATATGGCCGCCACTATTGACAAACCTGCCTGTTGGGCATTAGTAGTAGGGTATCACTAGTAAAGGCTGTTCGTGGTCTATGGAAAGCTGGCTGACAACCTCTTGTGGGAGCTGTCAGGGTGGCCATATTGGTTGTCACCCTTCTTGCCTAGGGTGACTAAGTATTATTTTATTCACTGATAATTTCAGAGTCATGAGGTGCAGCAATGGGATTTTCCTCCACTGCCTGGCCTATGCTGCAGAGAGTACATGACAAACGCCTGTGGGGGCTGTAATGGTGGCCATATTGGTGGTGCCTAGAACTAGATATTTCTTATATTTACTGACACCTTTTTGTTTTCTCACTGATTAGCTGTAATACATACATGTCTGGCTGTAGAAGTCGGCAGTGGCTGGTTACAACCTGGAATAGGCAAAGGGCCTCTTAATCTACACATTCTTACGTCTCTCTTTTTAATCACATTTACACACCAGATGCATTTATAAAATGAATGTACCTTTAAATGATTAGCCCCTTTAGGAATAGACCCTTGCATGATTGTCACGTCCCTCAACTATCTGAACTTGTCAATCCATCTAGCAGTAACTTTTCCATGCTCCATCTCTTCTGTATATTCTCCTAACCTTACAATTGACCTTTTTATCCGTCCCCCATAACCCTAAGTAAGGTATTGTTCCTCTCTGTCGCCCTCTTGTGGTCAAATCAGGAATATCTGTTAACAGTACATATACACTCTACCCGTACTCTGCATGCATCCTAGCCAGGTCACCTTTCTAATTTTGCTTATTTGGGAGTGGATATGGGCCCCTCTACTGCTGGGCCCCATAGCAGCTTTGATCGTCAGTAGTCCAATCACTCCCCACAACCTCCAGTCCTGGGAACTGAGGGATGGGTCCCCCCCATTTTAACTCTCGGGATGGAAGCTCTGCATGGACACTGCACTAAGAGGAAGAAGAGAGAGGGGGATGCAAAGTCCCGCAGTTTGAGAGAATGGAAAACCAGCAGTATTCTGAATGCAGCTTTGGATGTGACTGGAGGATAAAACAATCTGCGCCAACAGACGTATTAACTCACTGCTGGATGTAGCCTGACCCTGTAATGTGAAATACTCCTTCTAGTATCCAAAAAATGTATGTGGAGGGATCTATAGAATTTAAAGGGCCAGCCCCAGATTTATCGGCAGCTGTGATGTAATGTGGAGGTATTCCTCACTCTCATTAATTTCAGTGGAGACCACCGATATGGTGCGCTGTAGCGCAATGATACGGGAGGCCGTGGGCGTTTGGTATAATAAAGGATCAATTTTATTCATATGATACAATGTAACAGTGAACGTGTCATCGAAGTGCCATGAAACGGGAATATAGATACATATATACAGACCGCGCATCCGTGAATAGCGGGCACGGGACGTTATGTAGGGGCAGACACCCCCCCCCAAAAAAAAGGGGCAGGACTCCTCGCTTGTCCAGATACAATCCACAGACAAGGTGAGTAACTTTACTCACATACAAACACTTCTCTTCCCCTGATCGTCAGCTACGTCCTTCCTTCTACTCCAGTCACACCCAAAGCTGCATTCACAGTTCAACAGGTCTCCTGGTAGTGCTCTCGCTGTAGGAACTTCAAGTGATCTGTACAGCCCAGGAGCAAACAGGAAAGCTGCAGAATTGTGACTGCAGCTTTGGTTGTGACTGGAGAATAAAATATTTTATGTAAGATACAAAGTTACTCAGCATTCTCGGAGGATTAGACCTAGATATTAATGATAACATCATCCTCAATGCAATAAAATATATATTTCTCCGTTTCTATGAAATGTGATATTACACGGAGCTCGGAGTTTCGAGGATTTTGTACGTCAAGATGGTTTTTGACTTCAGAACATTCATTCTTTTTCCATTTTCCTCTTATTTCAGCAGTAGAAATGGATGTCCGGTCGCCTGGCAGCCCCTGGGCTCTCTAATGCCGGACTATCAGATGTTCTAAACTATTGGACATCCACCCAGAGTCCAATGGTGAAAAAAACACCGTTCCAGATTAAACACTGAAGAGGACGTCCTGACCCCATCCATTCCAAGCCTCAGTTACGACGGACATTTCACCCCCCCCCCACCCCCCCCGTGTATATTCTATTCTCCCTGCAGGCTACACCCCGATTCATGAGAGCATTAAAAAATAAAATAAAAATGGTGCATGCGGCACCAAAACGACAATACTTTGGACTGGTGATTACAAGAAGAGCAGCAGCGCCACCTAGTGTCAAGTTCAGTTACTGCACTTTGAGGACAAGCTAAATAAATGGGGGGAAAATTTTGAAGGGGAGGTCCATTTTAGAACTGAAGTCGCTCATATCTGTTTAGAAGGTAATCACATGTTGGGGAATGGTCTCTGGGTGATGTCATAAGCTCCCAAGCAGGAGTAAAATGAAGAGGCATACGCTGAATATGTGACAACTCATTGTGTAGCATGGACTCTGGTCCAATCAGATGTCACCTTCCTGAAACGACTCCAATGCCAGCGATTCTGAACCCCCCGTCAGTCAAGAATACGTGTTATGTTTTTAATACCCTGTATCTGCCGAGGCTGTGATGTCATCACCGTGGAAATTCTGTACATTCACAATATCCTCTGTATCTCCTCTATACTTACACAAGGCACAATGTTTAACGCCATCCAATCAATCATATACTGTATGTGGAAAAGACGCAGCAGCCATGTTAAAAAAAAAAAAAATTAAAAAAAATAAAAATCGGTCTGATCCTCTCTGTCTCTTGTTTGCTATTCCTCCGTTATTCCTCCTGTAGATACATTTGACATTGCCACCCACCTCGTGTGAATCTACACAGCTCAGCACTGACAGTACTGTCAGTCTCAACCATTTTTTTTAATTTCCAGGAGGAATAACAGAGGGACGCCCAACCCAATGTTGCTGTGGGATTGTTATCTCATGAAGAACATAAGTCAGAACAGACCCTCTTTAAAGCTTCTAGACATGGACGGTCCCAGCGGATGGAATCAGGTCGGGTAAGCTCCTCCTCCGCATGGGGACTACAAATCTCAGCGCGCCCACAGAGTCACTGGTTGCTCCTAACGGGTTGAATTTGGTCTCTCTACACCCAAGGTCGGTAGTGTGTCTTGAGTCCGGCACATGCCATCCTTTCCACCTCACTAAAAAATATTAAAATTTTCAGGACACAAGTTTTTCACTTGACAATAAATAAGAACAATAATAAAAAAAAAAATGGCGGCCAACCGGGCCGGCAACACTCATACACAGTTTATTTATAGCCACAGAATCGGAGTGAGCAGGCGGACCCTCCGAACGCTTGGTCTTGTTGGGTCTGACTGAGCGTGGTCCCGCCGACTGCTAGGGTGTCTGTAAGAAACGCGGACAAAGCACCGACGGACGGCAGTAGGACGCGCCGCCAGAGTCGCTGCTCACTCACCAGTGGTTAATACCTTTTTGCAGACTTAGAAGGTGCCGAGGGCCGGTGAGAACCCACCGACGACAAGTTCCCACCATCTTGAGGATTCAGCTGTAGGCACGCTAGAGTACCGGTATGGCCATCACCATGGACACTTTGGCAGTTGTACCCTGTCGTACCACCCGAAACTTCCACGCTTTGTTCATTGACTCTTTGGACTCTTGGGCCCCTGGGGCTCATCATAAACCTCTCTGGAGTTGGCTCCTGGAACCTTGCGTCATGGAGATGTTGGATGGGGCGATGGTAGGTGTGAGCATGGAATACGTCAAAAGACAAGCCAAAGACGGAGTTAATGGGCAGCAGCGAGATCAGAAGAGTGCGGTGGTGGTCATCACACCCTCCAGAGCAGCAGGTGGTTGGTGCTGTCATCCCTGCCCACAGTCTCGCTGCTGTTGGTGAGCCTGAAGTCCTCGTAGCCGTCTCCTCCGCTGATCACCAGGAGTTTGGATTTTGGTCGGTGTCGGGTAGAGTCTCTCTTTTCTGTGTCGCTTGTTTGTTCGTTGCCTGATGGGAAGTACAGAAGGGGTTAAAAGTCACAATAAAACCTGCCAGTTGTGGTGACAGAACGGGGCCATTGGCAGTTAAAGGTGACAACAAGGAAGGTGACAAAAAGGGCCACTGACAACTAGGGTTGAAAGCAACGCCGATGACAATAGGAGGTGAAGACAATGGCTGGTGACCACTAAAGGTGACAACAAAGGGAGCTGACATTTAGGCTAAATTCACACATCCGTGGAGCATGGTCAGTATAATCCCAGACCGTGCTCCGTCTGAGGGCAGGAGCGCATGGCGTCATTGGTTGCTATGACACCGTGCGCTTCCTGAGGCTGCCGCTGTACAGCGATACACTCTATATGAGTGTGTACAGTGTATCACTGTACAGCGGCGGCCTCAGAAGGTGCACGGCGTCATAGCAACCAATGACGGTTGGAGCACGGTCTGGCATTTCACGGACCGTCCCGGATCGTGATTCACGGATGTGTGAATTTAGCCTTAGGGTGATACAACAATGGACACAATGGCCAACTGGGTGACAGCAATGGCCGCTGACGACTGAGGTAAAAAATGGCCAATGAAAATGGGGGCGACAACAAGAGTGCTGAAAATTGTGGTGACAACAATGGTCGCCGATAACTGGGGCAGCAACAAGTGCCGGCTGAAAACTGGGGCGATACAATGGCACAGTCACACTTGGGTCACTGACAAGAGTTCTATCATAATGGCTGCCTTTGATTTGCTTCCCTCAATCACGTGGATCCAATATGGTTTTTAGTCATATAGCGCCCCCAAGCTGTGGAGCAGGTAACAACAAGGACTCACCTTGGTCTCCAGGCAGAGGAAAGTGCACGTCAAATCCATCAGGTAGCTCCACGGATGTGAGGAACCGGACATGGCCCGTGTGTCCTTGAGAGAGTCCAACTGGGCTGATGGGGCCCTTCAAAGAGCTGGTGCTGGAGGTGATGGTCAGGGTGAGAACCACCCCGGCGCTGGTCCCGATCCACAAAAGATCTTTGCAAGCCAGAAGAGCCGTGATCCTCAGACACGCCGACTTGTGCTGGCGGATGATGGCATCGGAGCCTTGAGGGGAAGCAGAGGAGAAGTGAATACATGAAAAATGTTCTATAAAGACACAGAAACCTCTACATCATATAAAGGTCCCGACCGTAATCACCCTTTATATCATATAAAGATACTGACAGTCGTTACCCTCTATGGTATATTATATAAAGATACTGACAGTCGTTACCCTCTATGGTATATTATATAAAGATCCTGACAGTCGTTACCCTCTATGGTGTATTATATAAAGATCCTGACAGTCGTTACCCTCTATGGTGTATTATATAAAGATACTGACAGTCGTTACCCTCTATGGTATATCATATAAAGATACTGACAGTCGTTACCCTCTATGGTATATCATATAAAGATGCTGACAGTCGTTACCCTCTATGGTATATTATATAAAGATACTGACAGTCGTTACCCTCTGTGGTATATTATATAAAGATACTGACAGTCGTTACCCTCTATGGTATATCATATAAAGATGCTGACAGTCGTTACCCTCTATGGTGTATTATATAAAGATACTGACAGTCGTTACCCTCTGTGGTATATTATATAAAGATCCTGACAGTCGTTACCCTCTGTGGTGTATCATATAAAGATCCTGACAGTCGTTACCCTCTGTGGTATATCATATAAAGATGCTGACAGTCGTTACCCTCTATGGTGTATTATATAAAGATGCTGACAGTCGTTACCCTCTGTGGTATATTATATAAAGATGCTGACAGTCGTTACCCTCTGTGGTATATCATATAAAGATCCTGACAGTCGTTACCCTCTGTGGTATATCATATAAAGATCCTGACAGTCGTTACCCTCTATGGTGTATTATATAAGATCCTGACAGTCGTTACCCTCTATGGTATATCATATAAAGATCCTGACAGTCGTTACCCTCTATGGTGTATTATATAAAGATCCTGACAGTCGTTACCCTCTATGGTATATCATATAAAGATGCTGACAGTCGTTACCCTCTGTGGTATATCATATAAAGATCCTGACAGTCGTTACCCTCTGTGGTATATCATATAAAGATCCTGACAGTCGTTACCCTCTATGGTGTATTATATAAAGATCCTGACAGTCGTTACCCTCTGTGGTATATCATATAAAGATCCTGACAGTCGTTACCCTCTATGGTATATCATATAAAGATCCTGACAGTCGTTACTCTCTATGGTGTATTATATAAAGATACTGACAGTCGTTACTCTCTATGGTGTATTATATAAAGATACTGACAGTCGTTACCCTCTATGGTATATTATATAAAGATCCTGACAGTCGTTACCCTCTATGGTATATTACATAAAGATACTGACAGTCGTTACCCTCTATGGTATATTATATAAAGATGCTGACAGTCGTTACCCTCTATGGTATATTACATAAAGATACTGACAGTCGTTACCCTCTATGGTATATTACATAAAGATGCTGACAGTCGTTACCCTCTGTGGTATATTATATAAAGATGCTGACAGTCGTTACCCTCTGTGGTATATCATATAAAGATACTGACAGTCGTTACCCTCTGTGGTATATCATATAAAGATACTGACAGTCGTTACCCTCTGTGGTATATTACATAAAGATACTGACAGTCGTTACCCTCTATGGTATATTATATAAAGATCCTGACAGTCGTTACCCTCTATGGTGTATTATATAAAGATCCTGACAGTCGTTACCCTCTATGGTGTATTATATAAAGATACTGACAGTCGTTACCCTCTATGGTGTATTATATAAAGATACTGACAGTCGTTACCCTCTGTGGTATATTATATAAAGATCCTGACAGTCGTTACCCTCTATGGTGTATTATATAAAGATCCTGACAGTCGTTACCCTCTATGGTATATCATATAAAGATGCTGACAGTCGTTACCCTCTATGGTGTATTATATAAAGATGCTGACAGTCGTTACCCTCTGTGGTATATTATATAAAGATGCTGACAGTCGTTACCCTCTATGGTATATTATATAAAGATGCTGACAGTCGTTACCCTCTATGGTATATTATATAAAGATGCTGACAGTCGTTACCCTCTATGGTATATCATATAAAGATGCTGACAGTCGTTACCCTCTGTGGTATATTATATAAAGATACTGACAGTCGTTACCCTCTATGGTATATTATATAAAGATACTGACAGTCGTTACCCTCTGTGGTATATTATATAAAGATGCTGACAGTCGTTACCCTCTATGGTATATTATATAAAGATGCTGACAGTCGTTACCCTCTATGGTATATTATATAAAGATGCTGACAGTCGTTACCCTCTGTGGTATATTATATAAAGATACTGACAGTCGTTACCCTCTGTGGTATATTATATAAAGATGCTGACAGTCGTTACCCTCTGTTATATGAAGCTCCCATCCTTACCTGCTAGCATCTTGTGCACGGGCGGAGCAATGTCTACTTCCGCCAACTGCTCAAAGGTTGTGGCGTGATAAAGGCGGACCTGGGCGCTTCCCTGCAGAGCGATCCACATTCCCACGTTACTTGTGACCATACACGTGACACAGCGGTTCTGATCCTGTCCAATATGGAATGTGTGCTAAAGATGGAGAACAAGAGACGGATCAGGACATGGACAGACCTGTGAGGACATCCACGTAACCGTCTCGTCAGTGTTCAGCGAACGGCTTCAATGAATGGTTACTTATATAGCATCAAAAAATCCCGCAGCACCGTACACAGATTGTATCAGGCAACTCCGGCCTTGACCCCAGCAGCTCACACTCTAATTATCCTATTTTACATTCTGTTCTTTGCCACAAGTTGCGCACAATTTGTCAAGACACGGAATGGTGCAGAACACATCTTCCACACCTTGCCTCCTCATGGCTGCTGCACTGGGAAATAATACATTTGGCAGAACCACTGCATGCCCGTTAGCGGGATTTCTCTAATGCACATTATAACACTGCCCCCAGTGATGGTCCTGATCCATTGCATCACCCTTTACCTCCTGAAGAAGGGACGACGTGTTCAAGATGATGACCCTGTTCTGACAGCCGCACCACAGCTTCCCAGAGATGGACACCATCTTAGTGATCGGGCTTCCAGGAGAACCGAGGGTCAGAGTTTTTGAATTCTGAGGGTCCCAAAAACTCCCTAGAAAAAAAAAAACAACAAAAAGACATAACACACGCCTTGGGTCCTGCAAAAGCTATAGCAGGTGCCAGAAGCTACCTGTCAATGATTTCACGTGACATCACCTATGACTGCATCATACTGCAATGAATCTACATATACCATATGTTCCTACATTACCGTACATGTACAGAGTCCTTAGAGGGGTTGTCTCACGAAAAATATTCTACAGTTTTCAAACCAGCACCTGGATCTAAATTTTGTACAGCTACTGAGTTATTCAGTAAAATGTATCTGTATAGGACCACTTAACTTCTTATTTCTTTGACCTGCTCACTGAGAAGGCCGCACATGCTCAGTTTCAACTTTTAACTGTCTCCTGAGCTGTGATAGGGAGAGCTGAGACACGCCCCCTGAGCTGTGATAGGGAGAGCTGAGACACACCCCCTGATCTGTAATAGGGAGAGCTGAGACACGCCTCCTGAGCTGCGATAGGGAGAGCTGAGACACGCCTCCTGAGCTGTAATAGGGAGAGCTGAGACACGCCTCCTGAGCTGTGATAGGGAGAGCTGAGACACGCCCCCTGAGCTGCAGCAGAAAAGACACTCCCCTTGAGTTGTCAGTTTGATATAAATCAAACAGAGCAATGAATGAGGAGATCTCTGGATCCATGTGAGGTACAGGGCTGGTTCTAGCTTTGTTAGAAAGAGGTTGTCATGTCCTATATGATGTCTGATTTTCATTTTTTACATTATTCGTGGGATAACCCCTTTAAAGGGGATGTCTCACTTCCATTAGTGGCATTTATCATGTAGAGAAAGTTACTACAAGGCACTTTCTAATGTATTGTGATTCTCCATATTGCTTCCTTTGCTGTCTGGATTCATTTTTCCATCACATTATACACTGCTCGTTTTGGTTACGACCACCCTGCAATCCATCAGTGGTGGTCATGCTTACACAATATAGGAAAAAGCATCAGCCTCTCTGGTGGCCGGGACCATGGGAGCTCATGTAGGCTAGTACTTTTTCCTATATATTGCAAGCAAGACCACCACTGATGGATTGCAGGGTGGTCGTAACCCTGGAAACGAGCAGTGTATAATGTGATGGAAAAATGAATCCAGACAGCAAAGGAGGCAATATGGAGAATCACAATACATTAGGAAGTGCCTTGTATTAACTTTCTCTACATGATACATGCCACTTACTGAAGTGAGACAACCCCTTTAATGCATGGTCCAGGAACAGGAGATGTAACACAGAGCTGATGGAGAGAACTTTGATCCTGACTGTTTAACTCCTTAGACACCACAGTCAATGGCAACTGCAGCAGCTTAGTGTTTAGACACTCCCTCTGTCACCCCATCAGTGCCCTCACATCGCCATCATGGACTGCCAATAGGTTGCCTTTGCATCTGAGGGTCTAATCCTCTCCCCTCGGTTTGCTGCCTGCTATTCGATCCTGTGTTACAGCAGCTTCTACCCCTCATCCCTGTTGAGAACACTTGCATGCTCGGTGGAGGCGTCTGAACAAGTGCTTGGCTTACAGCGCTCTCATACACACGACCACCATTAGTCATGCAAGCGATGTGACAGTTTCCAGAGAATTCAGTTCACAAAAATATCACAAAAGAAGAAAAAATAATAATCGCCATAAATCAGAACGGTACGTCAAGCTTGAGATACGAGTCCACAGAAGTGACTCTTGGCCAATGGATGAACCTGAAGTAGTCACCAACCTCAGGATGACACTGCATTAAAGGGGTTGTGCCAAGTATTAAAGGTATATGCTGCCCACAGCTGACCACTGGGACCCCCATTGATCCGGAGAATAGGGTCCCTTTACCTGTCGGAGACAGGTGAGCACAGCGCTCCGTCAGTGCCATAGGGAACACATGACCTTCTGCTCAAGCTCGAGAGGGGAAGGGGATCCCTGCTCTCGGGATCTGTGGGGATCCCAGTGGTCGGACCTCCATGATCAATGCAGGATAGGAGATAACCTTAAAGGGGTATTCCGGTTACCATAAATATAACTTATGTTTTAGACTAATTCATCATCAATCATTACCTCATATAATGTCAGTTTCACATATTTACCGTTCAGTAGTTATAAAAGTAGTTTTCTTCCTCTGCTACCCACTGTGTTCCTCATTAGTTACCATGGCACCGGCCTGTAGTTCTGAGCCTTTGTCAGGTCAGACATGCTCAGTGTGTTGCTATCGGTTCTCTAGCTAAATGTCAGTGTGCTGCTGATTACCGAGTAAAGGGGGCGTGACCAGACTGTGATATCAGGCAGCCAATCAGTAATCATCAACACTCACAGCAGGAAAGCTAGGCATTGTGGGGAGTGTAGTTTTGTGAGGGAAGTTCAGGAGCCATGATACTCTCAGTGTGCTGCAGGCTCACACAGGAGCTAGACACATGGATTGTGAGGTTTAATGAAGCTCTGGTTATATGTACAGGTATGGGTTCTGGTTATATGTACAGGTATGGGCTCTGGTTATATGTATAGGTATGGGTTCTGGTTATATGTACAGGTATGGGTTCTGGTTATATGTACAGGTATGGGTTCTGGTTATATGTACAGGTATGGGTACTGGTTATATGTACAGGTATGGGTTCTGGTTATATGTATAGGTATGGGTTCTGGTTATATGTACAGGTATGGGTTCTGGTTATATGTACAGGTATGGGTTCTGGTTATTGTACAGGTATGGGTTCTGGTTATATATAGGTATGCGTTCTGGTTATATGTACAGTATGGGTTCTGGTATATGTCAGGTATGGGTACTGGTTAATGTACAGGTATGGGTTCTGGTTATATGTACAGGTATGGGTTCTGGTTATATGTACAGGTATGGGTTCTGGTTATATGTATAGGTATGGGTTCTGCGTTATATATACAGGTATGGGTTCTGGTTATATTGTATAGGTATGGGTTCTGGTTATATGTACAGATATGGGTTCTGGTTATATGTATAGGTATGGGTTCTGGTTATATGTATAGTATGGGTACTGGGTTATATGTACAGGTATGGGTTCTGGTTATATGTATAGGTATGGGTTCTGGTTATATGTATAGGTATGGGTTCTGGTTATAGGTATAGGTTCTGGTTATATGTATAGGTATGGGTACTGGTTATATGTATAGGTATAGGTTCTGGTTATATGTATAGGTATGGGTTCTGGTTATATGTATAGGTATGGTTACTGGTTATATGTATAGGTATGGGTACTGGTTATATGTACAGGTATGGGTTCTGGTTATATGTATAGGTATAGGTTCTGGTTATATGTATAGGTATGGGTTCTGGTTATATGTATAGGTATGGGTACTGGTTATATGTATAGGTATGGGTACTGGTTATATGTATAGGTATAGGTTCTGGTTATATGTATAGGTATGGGTTCTGGTTATATGTATAGGTATGGGTTCTGGTTATATGTATAGGTATGGGTTCTGGTTATATGTATAGGTATGGGTTCTGGTTATATGTATAGGTATGGGTTCTGGTTATATGTATAGGTATGGGTACTGGTTATATGTATAGGTATGGGTTCTGGTTGGGTCACAGCTTGCAGCCTTAATACAGTTTATCAAAACTTAAGTTAAATTACCGGAATACCCCTTGGCAGAACCCCTTGAAGAATGACAGATAAAATTCCAGACTGGATAGGCCTTCAACGCGTTTCAGGTCTTACTAACCCTTCAATACAGCGGCCTGAAACGCGTCAGTGCCGGATCTCATGTGACAATTTCCAATTCTTCTCCGTCAGCCTCTTACCTGCTTCTCTCTGATACACAATGAGATCTCCATTTGCTATGGACACAAACACCTGATTATCCAGATACCTGCAAAGTAAAACGACAAGAGGTGTTGAGAGGTCACTGCTCCACCTTCTTCTAATCCCCTTTCTTAGAGCTTAGGCGGACTATCAGCTTCTGAGGTCTTGGGGCCTAACTGTATTGGTTACCACTGCAGATGGCCAAGGAAGACTTTCTTTTTCCTAATCCTCCTCCCCTGTGATTTCATGTGTGACCATCAATGAATGGGTCTAGGACGGTGTTGGTGACACTTACAGGATACACATGACGGAGGCCGCATGCTGCATCTTCATGCTGTTCTTACGATTCCGGATGTTGTCTGAAGATTGGTAGACGTGGATGCTAGGCAGTGAAGACAAGGAGCTCAGAACGTCTTACAGTATAATCACAATATCATACATCAGCCTCCTTAGGCTGGGACCATGACTAATTACCACATACCATAAGTAATATTGTTGGGTCTGAAGACCCCAAGTGGCGGTATTAAGTTCCCTCTATGTTTTCCCACCCAATATTATAACCTTGCAACCACCATAAGATACATATTGGTCTCCTACCAGCCGTCCTCGGTCCCCAGCCACATGGAGCTCTGGTAAGCCTCGGGGTCAATACTCAGAAGGTCATCTAAGCTGCCCCTTGTGAAGGAACCTCGGCTGGATCTCCTCACTGCTGGCCCATCGGTGGGACTCTCGCTGTCCAGATTCTGGTTAAAGTTGCTGGGGATGGGCAGGAACCCAGGCTCCTGTTCCTCTTCAGAGCTGGTGGTCTCAGCCGTGGTGTCCTTGACGCTTGTCATCTCTTCATCTAATAAGTCAACATAAAAACCACCACTATAAAAAGAATCCCTCCATTCAACACAATGACATGTAATACGCAATGTGTCAATCAGCCTCTAGGTGGCGACTGTCGTTATCCATAAGGCGGGTAAGTCGGTGACTAAGACGTCTAAAAAGGTAAAAAATGCAAAAGTTATATCAGAACTGACGCTTTAAAGAACAGATTCAGAAGGATCAATCCTGTTAAACCACAAATACTGCCTGTTAGGGTTGATTCTGCTGATTAAAACAATACCTGTCTTGTGAAAATTGGGTGCAGCGTTCCCGAGATATAAGACTTTTATTCTTTATACAAATGAGGACTTCAGAGAACTGAGGGGCGTGGCCAGCACTGCAAAGCTGAGTTAGGACCCGCCTCTCAGTGCACTGAAGCCCTCATTTGTATAAAGGCTAATGGTCTATTTTTGGGGGAATGCCACAACCGATTTTCACAAGAGAGGTATCATTGTAATCGGCAGGAGAAACCCTACCAGGCAATATGTCTGATTTAATCATCCTGGTGACGCATGCTTTTTTTAATGGTGAAGACCCTGTGATTTCTATGGGGCCCATGCAGATGGTGGAATCCTGAACAGATTGGACCCATACCCTTGACTTATGTTTTGGCGTATGTCCTCAGATTTCGTAATATGTCGCTTTGACATTTCTCTCTGCACCCCACTGATTTCAGCTACATGTTACTCACTTGTAAAACTGGAAGAGATGGTGGAGCGGCTGGCTTGGCTCTGAAGGGTCCCGGAGGGGCTGGGAGAGGATTCGTCGTCTGTATCATCACTGTCAAAGGGCACCAAGTCCCGGCTGGCACTATCTGTGTGTTCTGAGAGCTCCAGGGAAGATCCAGAGATGGAGATATGGAGGCACTGCTGGGATGGAGGCTCATCCAGATGCTGCTCCGATGGCCGATTCATCAGGGCTGGTGGTCTCTCTCTGCTATGGGACACAAAAATCTAATCATCTCAGCACGTCAAAGAGCCCCCTCCCTCTATATGACGCATACATGGAAGCTCCTGTTTCGTACTGGAAACCATCAACAAGCTGCTGTTGATGGATCTGTTTATTATTTAAGGTCCTAACTGTGTCCTGCTGCTGATTTGACTGGATTCTTCTCAACCTCTATAAGTCACCTTCTATCGCTCCAGCTCCCACTCCCTGCATGTTTATGTCACAGTAAGACAATGGAAGCTGCCACCACCTTCATTACATAACACTCTGCAAAAACTGGACACACCAAATGGCCATCTAAGAAGGTAGTCCAGGATGAGAACAGCGCCCCTCCTGTCCACAGGTTGTGTGTGGTATTGCAGGTCAGTGTCATTCACTTCAATGGAGTTGAGCTGCAATACTGCATACAACCAATGACTGGTGTGACACTGTTTTTGGTGTTTATATTTTACTAATTCTGTACTACCCCTTTAAGAATTAAAGGAAACTTCATTTTGTTTTTTTTTGTTTTTTTTTTGCATTTTTATTTCTATTGGGGTTTCTCACAGAAACCACGATCAAAAAGGTTGCATCAAAAAAAGAATTCACATTTTACTATAAAGTAGGACGCTGGCGCCGACCTACCTGTAATTCTTCTTCAGTCCAGGCACAGAGGCGATGCAGAGGATGCGGGCAGAGCAGACAGCGATGCATGCTTCTACCGTGGGCTCGTTCCTGATGCTCAGAAGACAGACCTGCCCCACGTAACCATCGCTGTTACACACCCAGACCTCATACATGTTGTCAGGACTGCTCTGACTGGGGGAGGCACAGGAGAACTGGAAGAAGAAAGTGATTAGAGACGACTTAATTATGGTCTTTATACTCTGGAGGTTACTGTCCCTTTAAATTAAAGGGGTTCTTTAATTTTTAAAACCATGGCTCGGTAGAATTTCTATATGACAGCACAACCTTATAAAAGTCTCTTCCTTTTATTTCTCTTCTCCTGATCTCTTCAATCTCTGCTTTGCATGGACTTCCTGTCTGGGGGTCACATGACAGGAACCTTGTGCACAGAGTATGTTAACGCTACCATGGCAACCCCAGAGCAAGCACAATATTTGGAGATCAGGAAGGAGAATTTAATCAAGGTATAAAGGGCAATTATTTTTTATTTACTAATGAATTTCACGCTTCTAGAGAATAAAATTCCTCAATTAATCTTGATGGTTGTGATCAGATACTCTGCTGGTGACAGGATCATTATGTTGGTAGGTTACACCTTGGGGTAAGTTGATGGGTCTATTGTTTTGGGGGTGGGCTTGAGGATGAGGTGGACCATCAGGAGCCCAACTGCTCACACAGAGGGGTAACCTGCGCATCCCAATTGTAAATATCCTTCAGAAGTCCTTATGAACCAGCCCTGCAAGAACAAGGCTTTCTGGGAAATTCCCAAATAACTGGGGAGGTTGGCCCTATATAGACCTACATGGCTCCACCATAGGCCTGCAAGCAGAGGGTTGTGCAGATTAGTCCACTACGGTCCTGCATGGGGCAGAAGGTTCTGCCGTTAGCTCCAGCATAGGCCTTCATGGAGCAGGAGAGTCCTGTGGGTTGGCTCCACCATAGACCTGCATGAAGCAGAGGGTTGTGCAGATGAGTCCACCACGGCCGTGCATGGAGCAGAGGGTTCTGCAGTTGGCGCCACCATAGACCTACACTGAGCAGAGGGTTCTGCAGCAATCACTTCATAGGCCTGCACAGAGCAGAAGCCTCTGCTGTTAGCTTCACCATGGGATTGCATGAAGCAGAAGGCTCTGCAACTGTCCCAACCTTAGAACTACATGGAGCAGAGGATTTTGCAGTTGTCACCACCATAGGCTTACATAAGGCTGAGAGTTCTGCAGTTGGCTCTACCATAGGCCTGCATGGAGCAGAAGGTTCTGCAGTTGGTTCCACCACACACCAGCATGCAGCAGAGCTCCACCAGCTGATGGGCCCTTTGATGCTTTCAGTTGCCTGATGGAGCCATTTGATTTGTAGGCTCCCATAGGTTCACTCCAGATTCTCAGTTTCCTTCCACATCCCACACACATGGCTGATGACAAGTTAATTGTCTGCTCTGAGCGTATAATACATGACAACAAAGTCTATGAAACCTCCCATTCTCCTCACCTGCATGCCGCTGCGGGTCTTCATGATAGGAATGGCCTTCAGAAACTCTGGATCCAAGCGATTCTTGCTTGTGGCTGAGGAGAAGACAATCAACTGGTTAATTACGTAATGATACATCTTCATTACCTCACGGGTCTGACCATAGCATGGAACACACCCTGAAGGAGGCAGCCATTTTGTAATAATGGAGTCGCTCTAGTCAGTTCTAGGGGAACCACCACTTTCTGTCCCACCACCAGATTTCCACACTTACATGGCGGTAGTATTTAGGCCCCATAATGCACTATATGGTGGGGAACTGAATCTACAGTTCTCGTCTCTGATATGAAGGACCTCCACAGATCTGGTCCTGGTTGTATACCTTTTCATACATAAGGCTGAAAATGGTGGTTATCTTGGTCACCATGGTCACCACCTTTTTAGGGGTGGAGGCCCCAGGTTGGACCTGATGGAAGTGTCTATTATGACTATGATATGTGTGAGATGTCCTATGGAGATGAGGTCCATGTGGTAGATGCTGATCACATTTACATCTATTAGTTGACTACAACCCCCACTGTCCCCTAAGGTTGGGATGACTCTCACATTCTGCTATCCCTTACCCAGCTTCTTCTTGACTTCCTCGAAGGCTTGCTCAAAATGGAGCCTGGCGTCCGGGTTGCTGAACTCAAACATGTAGCTTTCCGTGCCGTCCGCTTTGGTGGTGGTCAGCTCCACTTTATTTGGCGGGAACGACATGGAGAAGGAGAGGGACTGCTTCTCGGCCAGTTCTCGATGGACGGACGCCATCATGTCTTTGATGACATCGTCGAGAGTCTGTCGACACAAAAGAGGGATACATTTACCATACGCCTGTCCTTCATTTCACAGAGTGCTCAGTGTGCCCAGAATAGTTGTCGACGCCCTTCCCTCACTGCTCTTAGCAGTGCAATACATTACCCAGCAGGGGGCGACAATGAGCACAGGAGAATTTTTAAAAGCTCTTCTAGATTTTACATGGAATCCAGCACATTTATAGTTAACGTCTATGGGGTGTGCGGGGGTCTTACCGACTGAGATTTGTCTTGACTGTCCGCCAGTCTCTGCGCGCGAACAATGCAGCTTTATCCACGGCAAACAACGGCGTTAATGCAGAGGATAAAACCCGAAGCTGCCAAACGCCCCGAAGGGCGACGCGGTGCCAAGTATGAGCAGAAATATGCGCCTTGTAATATCTGCTCGAAGACTCCAAAGATGCATGGTAACACAATGACTTATACTCTAGTCACATCCAGAGCTGCATTCAACAGATTCAGTATCTGTACAGAGGATGTGATGCATTGTGGGTAATGTGGCGTTTCCACTAGATAACATACAGTGATTTCATGCCGAAAAGCCAACATAATCCACGATGCAAGGCGGGGGAGCACCTGCACAGGGCTCCTGGAGTTTGGATGCAGCTTTGGGTGTGACTGGAGTAGAAGACACATAGATCAGAGTATCTGCAGAGTTCCTGAGTATGCCATGCGGGGAGCTCTGGGCGATGAGACGCGCTCCCCTCTCTCTGGATTTGTATCTTCGCGTCTAGACATCGGCGAGGAAGAAATCCTAATGAAATTAGTTCCAGAACACAATAATTAACGTGTTTACGGCGTCCGGAGGGTCGGATTTCATAAGGACCATGACATCACGCGTCGTGTTACTGTGGCGCAGTCACAACCACGGACCGCGCTAGACATGATGAGAGATGCTGGGGGAAGGGGGGGATTTATTTTATGGCATGTGGCCTTATTAACCTCTTCCTGTCCACCCCACTTATATTATTAACAAAGTAAAGGGACCGTTAATTTACAGGCGGTCCGTCATCGCACCCTGTGATCATGTGCGATCGTAGCGCCACAACAACAGCCAATCCTGTACAATGATTGTAAAAAAAAACGTCTGCACCCGGATAATTATCCCCCGTGTCAGGAGGCTGCTTCTAAGGCCTCATGCACACAAACGTATTTTGTATCCGTGTCCGTTCCGTTTTTTTGGTGAATAGGATGCAGATCCATTCATTTCAATGCGTCCGCATCCGTATATCTGTTCCGAAGCCCCGCAAAAAAAAAAAAAAAATAGAACATGTCCTATTCTTGTCCATTTTGCGGACAGGCATTGTTACAATGCATCCGCAAAAAAAACAACGGATGCAATACGGATGCCAAACGGACATCATCCGTATTTTTTGTGGATCTGTGTTCTGCAGACCGCAAAACACATACAGTCGTGTGAATGTAGCCTAAGGCCTGATGCACACGAACGTATTTTGTTTCCGGGTCCGTTACGTTTTTTTGGCAGATAGGATATGGACCCATTCATTTCAATGGGTCAGCAAAAAAATGCTGACAGCGCACTGTGTGCTGTCCGCATCAGTATGTCCGTTCCGTAGCCCGCAAAAAAAATAGAACATGTCCTATTCTTGTCTGTTTTGCGGACAAGGATAGGCATTGTTACAATGGATCCGCAAAAAAACGGAAACACGGATGACATACGGAACGTCAAAACACATACGGTCATGTGCATGTAGCCTAAAGCTAAGGGTAGGAGAAAAATGTAAAACTACTATAGGGCCTAAGCAATATACGATGTCACATATGACATCACAACATATGGGAGGATCAGACGATTCATTTTTGGGGTAAACTACAAAGTACCTTAAAAAAAGAACATGAAAAAAAAATAGGGAAAACGTATCTTTTTTCTGCAAAAAAAGAAAAACTTCCAGAATAGACTGTTTGCTGCCACCACTAGATGGCGCTGTGTCTACAGCTGTAGATGCCTCCTATTGAACTTCACAGGCACAGAGGTATCGCCCTCTAGTGGCAGCCAATATGTGGAGCACAGCAGCTTTTACAGATTGGGCAATGCCTGTCCCTTTGACCGAGGTCTTTCATCTGTGAGATGATGAGAGTTGCCTACTGGGCGCTTCTTTTAAACTTTAAACATCTGAGAATCTGACCATGTCCAGCCACCCCCTTCACCCCATTCCCAACGCACCTGGTGTGGGAAGCTGAGGGTCTCGGAGAGTTTGCTGATTTGCCCCATGGTGCTGAGGTCCTCGTCCAGCCGGCTGATGGCTTTCTGGATGCTGTCCCTGTTGGAGGTTTGCGATGTTCCTGCCCAATCAGATATAAGGCATTATTTAAAGGGCTAACACTACTGATCACTAAGTCAGTCTTTCTACAGGACTTCAAATTAACTTCTCTTTACGGGAGACAAATTCAGCTCAGCTACATCTACACAGTATGTGTAAAAACCAACAAAAGAACTGCTACAAAGTACCAAAGTGCCACAATGGCCCTCATAAAATATAAACCCTCCGGTATCCTGATCTCACATGCCCCAGCATCCCCTGCTGATTCAGTGTCTGCTGTCCTGCATTGTGGGAGATGTAGTATCCAGCATTACAGTGCATTATAGGCTTGGGTCTGTCAGCACCAGTGTGATCTATTACAATTAGGAGCCAGATAAAATCTGAGAGTGTTGCTTTGGATGTGACTGGAGTGGATGAGATTTTGTAATCCAAGATCAGATAAAATCAAAGTTTATGGCAGATGTCACTGGGAATATGGCGCAGTCTCAACCAGATTTAGGAATAAAAAGACCAGAGCCACAGGGTGAATCACATACAAGGAGGTGACAAACCTTTTACTACGTCCACATCCTCCAGGGGCAGTTTCCAGAGCAGTTTATACTTGCTGGAGATGTCAATCACACTGGCCGCGGTGTACCTGAAAAACCAAGGCAGAAAATCACCACTGCAGTACTCCTGCTGGCCAACAGAGGGCGTGTGATGGCAGAGTTCCATGGTAGGCTGACGTATAATACAGGATGTAACTCAGGATCAGTACAGGATAAGTAATGTATGTACACAGTGACTGCACCAGCAGAATAGTGAGTGCAGCTCTGGAGTATAATACAGGATGTAACTCAGGATCAGTACAGGATAAGTAATGTATGTACACAGCAACTGCACCAGCAGTATAGTGAGTGCAGCTCTGGAGTATAATACAGGATGTAACTCAGGATCAGTACAGGATAAGTAATGTATGTACACAGTGACTGCACCAGCAGAATAGTGAATGCAGCTCTGGAGTATAATACAGGATGTAACTCAGGATCAGTACAGGATAAGTAATGTAATGTACACAGTGACTGCACCAGCAGAATACTGAGTGCAGCTCTGGAGTATAATACAGGATGTAACTGAGGATCAGTACAGAATAAGTAATGTATGTACACAGTGACTGCACCAGCAGAATAGTGAGTGCAGCTCTGGAGTATAATACAGGATGTAACTGAGGATTAGTACAGAATAAGTAATGTATGTACACAGCAACTGCACCAGCAGAATAGTGAGTGCAGCTCTGGAGTAAATGTTCTGCATCTTCTTTGGAAAAATACACTTACAGGTTCATGGAGCTGCGGCGCAGGGATCCTGATTTTCTTTTCAGGGTGGTGCAGATGAGAAGGTCTGTGAACAGAAATAGCGATCGGTCCTTCTTGCCCCCAACAGCTTTCTGTGGGACAATGAAATGAGACACCAATCACCCCAATGTTTCAGGCCCCTCTGCCACATGAGAAGACACCAGTAGTTGGGGCCCTGGATCTTATAGTTTCACCTCTGTGGTAATACATATAAGTAATGCTGAAGGAGCCGGATCTTACCACTTCCACCACTATCTCCTGCCGCACAAATCTCCGGAAAGGAACTTGAAGCTGCAGAAAAAACAAACATCACAATGTCCGATCAGTGACTGTGGAACTCCACTTCTGACAGATTTGGCCCCTAACTGCATGCAGTATTTGGGACCCCCTTATATGGAACCAGGACCCTGACAGGCTGATGGAAAAACGTAGGAGAAGAAAGTGGTAGAGACTGGTGGATATTATATGAGAAGAGAGTGGTAAGTGAAGAGAGTGTTGGAGAGCATACGAGAAGAGAGTGGTGGAGAGCATATAAGAAGAGAACAGTACAAGAAGAGTGGTGGAGAAGAGTGATGGAAAAACGTAGGAGAAGAAAGTGGTAGAGAGTGGTGGATATTATATGAGAAGAGAGTGGTACGTGAAGAGAGCGGCGAAGAGTGGTACGTGAAGAGAGCGGCGAAGAGTGGTACGTGAAGAGAGCGGCGAAGAGTGGTACGTGAAGAGAGCAGCGAAGAGTGGTACGTGAAGAGAGCAGCGAAGAGTGGTACGTGAAGAGAGCAGCGAAGAGTGGTACGTGAAGAGAGCGGCGAAGAGTGGTACGTGAAGAGAGTGTTGGAGAGCATACAAGAAGAGAGTGGTAGAGAGCATATAAGAAGAGAACAGTACAAAAAGAGAGTGGTGGAGAGTATAGGAGAAGATAGTGGTAGAGTGTACAAAGAGAGTGGTGAAGAGCGTATGAGAAGAAAGTGGTAGAGAGTGGTGGATATTATATGAGAAGAGAGTGGTACGTGAAGAGAGCGGCGAAGAGGGATACGTGAAGAGATTGTACGGGAAGAGATTGAACGTGAAGAGATTGTACGTGAAGAGAGTGGCGGAGAGTGTACGAGAAGAGTGCTGGAGAGTCTACGAGAAGGGAGTGCTAGAGCGTCTACGAGAATACATTACAGAAGGTAGGAGGAGAGTAGTCGGGTTGTGCAGTATTACATACGTCCTCCATGCCCTCGATGTGAGACTCTATCTCCTGCAGGATGCGGGTGTCTCTCTCGGCCTCCTCCGCGCTCCTCATCCCCTTGTTTATCCTCTCTGCCAGCTGCTTGATGTTTCTCTGGGCATCCAGAAGGCACAGGTGGTCCGGGTGGTCCTCAGGAGTGTGCTTCAGCAGATCCTGCAAGAAGAGCAAAAACAGGAGACGGTGGGAACCCACACACCCGTCTGTTCACCTCCCACACAGCCAGCTCCATCCTTCACACATCGGATCCCGTCCAGGAGCAGCCGTCTGCCAGGAATTGTCTCCTGACCAAGGCACGTCCAAACCCGGCTCCATCTGTCTTGTGTGAAGACGAGGAGTGTACAGATGAGGGGACAGATGTGCTCCATACAGATACGCATACATTTAGCTTTATACACAGCCACATATGACATGTCCTTATACAGGAACATTCCAGAGTAAGGCATGCTGCACTCCCAGATCTGGCCACCAGGTGGCGCTCCTCATCTTCTCTCATTCTCTTTGTAATTGCTCACTGATGGAAGGTCCCTGCTACATTCTCAGCATGCATTGAGGTGTTCTCACATAAATTCATTATTTCCACAATATACAATTCACAGAGATTGTTAACTGGCAAGAAAAGGGACGTCAGACTTTCCCCTTTAAATAAGTCGTGAGTAACCGCTTATAAAATAATCAGGGGCCCGATGCCTCTGGCGTTTAGAGCTGTTCACGTATTTGAACTCTTAGAACCCATTGTCACCCGGTCCCGCTTATACAGATGCATTCTGTTACTATTTATCAGTGTAGATAACAGAACAGGTAACAAGAACAATGTTTTCATTCACTGACAGCAAGCAGAGATCTTGGAAATGACTTGGAATTGGACCGCAAGGCAAGTGAGAAACTGGAAGAACTTTTTTATGTTTCATTTTTTTGTTTTACGAGAAGATGGTTTTCTGAAGGGATGATGGGTGGAGGTCTGACCTCAGGGACCCCCATGCTTTTGGTTGGATACGTAACCATTACCCCAGTGTTAACCACTGAGCCACCATATGGTCCCACAGTCAAGATAGAGATCATCTGCTATGGGACCCTTGGAGAGGAGGACCCCAACTGTTATTGGTCCCAATTAGGCAACAAGACCCTGTGCAGGACCCTTGGAGGCAAGGACCCCAACTGTTATTGGTCCCAATTAGGAAACAAGACCCTGTGCAGGACCCTTGGAGGGAAGGACCCCAACTGTTATTGGTCCCAATTAGGCAACAAGACCCTGTGCAGGACCCTTGGAGGCAAGGACCCCAACTGTTATCGGTCCCAATTATGCAACAAGACCTGGTGAAGGACCCTTGGAGAGAAGGACCCCAACTGTTATCGGTCCCAATTATGCAACAAGACCCTGTGCAGGACCCTTGGAGGCAAGGACCCCAACTGTTATTGGTCCCAATTAGGCAACAAGACCCTGTGCAGGACCCTTGGAGGCCCTTGGAGAGAAGGACCCCCAACTATTATCAGTCCCAGTTAGGCAACAAGACCCTGTGCATGACCCTTGGAAAGAAGGACCCCAACTGTGATTGGTCCCAATTAGGCAACAAGACCCGGTGAAGGACCCTTGGAGGCCCTTGGAGAGAAGGACCCCAACTGTTATTGGTCCCAATTAGGCAACAAGACCCTGTGCAGGACCCTTGGAGAGAAGGACCCCAACTGTTATTGGTCCCAATTAGGCAACAAGACCCTGTGCAGGACCCTTGGACAGAAGGACCCCAACTGTTATTGGTCCTAATTAGGCAACAAGACCCTGTGCAGGACCCTTGGAGAGAAGGACCCCAACTGTTATTGGTGCCAGTTAGGCAACAAGACCCTGTGCAGGACCCTTGGAGGCCCTTGGAAAGAAGGGCCCCAACTATTATTGGTCCCAGTTAGGCAACAAGACCATGTGCAGGACCCTTAAAGGCCCTTGGAGAGAATGACCCCCAATGGTTATTGGTCCCAAATAGGCAACAAGACCCTGTGAAGGGCCCTTGGAGAGAAGGACCCCAACTTTTATTGGTCCTAATTAGGCAACAAGACCATGTGCAGGACCCTTGGAGGCCCTTGGAGAGAAGGACCCCCAACGGTTATTGGTCCCAATTAGGCAACAAGACCCTGTGCAGGATACCCCTCCCCAGAGGAACTGCATCATTATCAAGTAGGGGGAAGGTGAAAATCAACCTCTGGCTCTTCTGTAACAAACACAACCCATATGCCTTTACTTTATAACCTCCCTAGGGGAGGGGGGTGCACTGCCTAAATATTCCCATAAAGCCCCATAAAAAGTATTACCCCAAATAATGGGCATGGTGGGAAATTTGGGAGATGGCGGCATCAGAACAAGGCATGTTGTAGCCACTTTATGTGACCATCTGCAGGGTCAAGAAGCTGCTTGGAGCATGTAAAGTCCGTCATGTCACACTGCAGTACCTTGGGCTGATGTAATAAATCGGGATATGCAACGATTGGAGAAAACATCACAAGAAGAGGAAAAGCCCAGCGCGAGCTTCATCTGCTTTATCTCTGTGTTTATTGCTTATTAATGGCCCCTCGGAGAAAAACAAACTGCAGAATCAGGCGCAGAGGAAGCGAAGCTCAAAGAGGAAATGTGGAAGCGCAGAAGTTAACCCCTGAAGGCGGGAGCGCGTTCTCGCCGTATGTACGATGGTCCTGATGGAGGAGGAGAGCTCCCACTTCACAGTCTGTAAACAACTTGAGTTAATTAACTTCTCTGCACAAAATGTAACGAAGCGGAAACGTCACGTGTCACTGCGAGAATCTCCGTGGAGTTCCGGAACGTTTTGTTTGTCAGCGGGAAGATGCCGGAGGGATTTCACAGCATATTCATATAATTGTAAATTTACAGAAGAAAAGTCCACTTTGTGCACGTTCCAAATGTGAAAACGGCTTTTAAATATCTTGCTTCGACGCTGAGATATGATCTGTTGAAGTTATAGGCCTCAAAGCCTGAGGCTGCACTACCGAGAGATTCTCAGGTCAATATGAATCATGGATCTAAACCACCAAAATAATATTAAAATTCTATCTGGCTTAGTTAGTGGCAGTTATATGTACATAGATGGAGTATAGGTGGACCTCGAGGTCGAGGAGATCACCGTCCACATCAGTGTCCACAAAGATACCCACACACAACTGCCAGTGGTGCAGGCCATATAGGATTTAGTTAGCATTGTGGGAAAAGGTAATGTAGATTCACACAAGATGTCCAAGGTCATACTGCACCTGGCAGATCTCAGAAGAGTACATGTTGCCATCTCTCAGTAGTGCAGCCTCAGGCTTTGGGCCTATAACTTCAAGAGCTCAGATCTCAGCCTTGGAACAAGATATTTTAAAGCCGTTTTCACTGTTTTAATATCCATTAAAGGGGCTTCCTTCTCCTAGTCTTCTCCTTTAAAGTAGATGCCATGCAATTTTTTTTAATTGTTCATGTGGTACACCCTTCGCAAAGATGGGGCTGAGTGGAGTAGACACCATATTTATGAGCTGCGGCAATTCATGCCTCCATTCGCCCCTATATCTGAGTGAGGTCCCAAGTGCCTCATGCCTCAGTGAGGTTTATCTTCTTGTAGCAATGTAATTAGTGGATTATCCCATGATAGATACTCATGGAACATGGAAAAGTCACACTTTGGCCCATCCCGGCCCAGTCTCCTATAGCTCGCTGTTATCATCCCTGCTCCAGCTGCACAATACTTTACAGATGCAGCAGAGTCCAACATGGCTCCATTGTACTCTCCACACGTGCGGCGGGTGCACTCAGCTCTGCAGAGCAGCCTCCCGTCGGCACCTTACACTGGCGGGTAATAGGTCAGCTAAACAAAAGGAATGGGAGTCTAGGATTTGGGAGATCAAGCCCATTATTAAATACACTATACTGTATACAGTAAACCTCCACTAAAGGGGCCATGACAGGGTAGCACTCCCCTATTTGTCCAGGACCTATTGCACTGCTTATACTGACTCATGAATAGAATGCTAGAGCTACAGTGGCTAACGACACTTACACAGGAAGATCTGTAGCAGAGTTGGAACGGAGCTCTACACAGGAATGGATAATTATATGCCATTTAGCGAGTGTGAAAATCCAATATATAGAAAAAGTGAAAAATATAAGCCCCACCCATAAGTGGGTGTCCCCTAGCAGGTTTTGGCTCTCTCCGGAGGGAAGGGGGTCTAACTTTCCCTCATTTGTCAGCAAATATTTGAATGGCTGCTGTAGTCACATGAAACATTGTCTATTATGGACTATATTTCATCAGGCATTGCATTCAACAGTCTTCTGGACCCGGAAAACCTTCTGATATTACACCTCTCCTCTGCCATTTTAATGTACCATCGATTCTGGGGAGCTGTATCTACGCAAAAGGGTTCAAATAAATAATATAAAACAAAAAAAAGGACAATAAGCATGGACTAACTGAGTAACAGATTGGTACAGATGGAGAGTTGACCCCGCCCACGAGGAGCAAGGAGACAGGAAGTGTGGTAGAAGCTGCTGTGGTGGCAGCATATTTATTGTAGGTTGTGGAATTTCCTAAAGAGGTGGATTTTCGGGTTGCTCTTGAAGGTTTGGATGGTGGGCATCCCAAAGGTGTCCTAGTTCATCCCAAAGGTGTCCTAGTTCATCCCAAAGGTGTAGGATGGGGTTGAGTTCAGGGCTCTGTGCGACCGGTCAAGTTCTTGTACACCAGACCAACCGTGACTTTATGGCCTTGCTTTGTACACTGGGGCACAGTTATGCTGGAACACAATAGGGTCTTTTCCAAACTGTTCCCACAAAGCTGGAACACATATTTGTCCAGAAGTCTTGGTATACTGAAGCGTTAAGATTTCCATTCATTGGAACTAAGGGGCCAAGGCCGACCCTGACAAACAACCCAATAATATTTTCCCTCCTCCACTAGACTACATTTGGCACAATGCAGTCAAGCAGGTAACGTTCTCCTGGCACCAGGTTCATCCAGACTCCAGATAGAGTAGTGAGATCCATCACTCTACAGAAGACGTCTCCTGTGCTCCAGAGTCCAGTGATGGAGTTCTTTACACGGCTCCTTCTGACACATGGCACTGTGCTTCGTGATGTAAGGCTTGTATGCAGCGGTTCAGCATAGAGACCCATGTCATGAAGCTCCCGGCACAGTCTCTGTGCTGATGTTAAAGGCAGAGGAGGTCTGGACTCTGCATTTATGGAGTCACCAGAGCATTGGTGACTTTTATGTTCCTCAGCACTGGATGACCCCGCTGTGTAACTTTACATGGTCTGCACTTTGTGGCTGAGTTGCTGTGGTTCCTTCCACTTTACAATAATACCGCATACAGGTGCTGGTGGAATATCTGGGGGGGGGGGGGGGAGACATTTCAGGAAGTCACCTGTGGCAGTGGTGACATCCTAGTACAGGACCACACTGGAATTCAGTGAGCTCTTTACAACAAGCCATCCTTTCACCAATGTCTCTAATGGTGACTGCATGAGTAGAGACTGGATGTTATACACATGTGGTTATGGCAGACTGCATTGTGAGGGGCTTGGATGTTATACACCGGTGGTAATGGCAGACTGCCTGGCTGGGAACTGGATGTTATACACCTGTGGTAATGGTAGACTGCATGATCGGGGGCTGGATGTTATACACCTCTGATAATGGCAAACTGCATGGCCAGAGCTGGATGTTATACACCTGTAGTAATGATAGACTGCATGGCTGGGCACTGGATGTTATACACCTGTAGTAATGGCAAACTGCAGGTACAGGGGCTGGATGTTATACACCTGTGGTAATGGCACACTGCATTTCTGGGGACTGGATGTTATACACCTATGGTAATGGCAGACTGCATGGCTAGAGGCTGGATGTTATACACTGTGGTAATGGCACACTGCATTTCTGGGGACTGGATGTTATACACCTACGGTAATGGTAGACTGCATTTCTGGGGACTGGATGTTATACACCTGTGGTAATGGCAGACAGCATGGCGAGGGGCTGGATGTTATACACCTGTGGTAATGGCAGACAGCATGGCGAGGGGCTGGATGTTATACACCTGTGAAAATGGCAGACAGCATGGCGAGGGGCTGGATGTTATACACCTGTGGTAATGGCAGACAGCATGGCGAGGGGCTGGATGTTATACACCTGTGGTAATGGCAGACAGCATGGCGAGGGGCTGGATGTTATACACCTGTGAAAATGGCAGACAGCATGGCGAGGGGGTGAATGTTATACACCTGCGGTAATGGTAGACTGCATTTCTGGGGACTGGATGTTATACACCTGTGGAAATGGTAGACTGCATTTCTGGGGACTGGATGTTATACACCTGTGGTAATGGTAGACTGCATGGCGAGGGGCTGGATGTTATACACCTGTGGTAATGGCACTGAATGAAGCCCCTGAATTCAATGATTTAGGTGTTAGGCCTGATACTTTTCTCCATATAGTGTGTGTATTTGTCGACATCAGCTGCCCAGACACAGAAGCCAACTGTGGCCCCTGAAGGAGGACTTACCTTGACGATGAGCTCGTAACGTGGAATCCTCTGGACGGGTTTAATCATGAGGTCTGACAGCGCCTGCTTCTCCTTGTTCTCACGAGTGCATTGCTGTGATGAAAAGAAGAAAATAATGAAACTTTTACACCATGATATGGTCAAGCAGTTCAGGACCTCTCACCCATAACCAGGCCCATGGTACCCTGGTAAACCCTGACCTGAAACCTGCTTCCAGAGGACCTACCCTTTAAGAGGTCCATCATACACCTTTATCCTTTACTGGAGGACATTCTAGTACTGGATATTTCCTGACCCGAACCACCAACATCGCAAAGTGCCCTTGTTGGGGTGGGAGAACCGTTTCGTAATGGTAGCGTTTACGTTGTGGCTAGTCGTTGTGCCCGGGCTATGTATGACAGCAGGCGGCCATTGGTACCAGATATGTCATCATTCTACAGATTATCATACCTGTGATCTCTCCTGATGACTCGAAGCCAAGCCGACCATCTGTACCACATTACGGGCCCCTAACCTCTTCTCAGAGCGTGCCAGTGGCCCCCAGGGCAGCCCTGCTTCCCTCACCTCCCACCGTTCTCCACCCAGAAGCCATTGTCTGCTCTTTGTTATGTCTACAAAGACCAAGGAAAACAGCAACCTCTTCAGCTGGCTCGGTATGAAACAGGTTCTGCTTCACAGTCCATGTCACGCATCTATTTTCTTCCTTCGCTGAATGGCGTTACCGAGTCGGGGAGACTAAATTAAATCATTTTATTGCGCCGCGGAGCGATGGAGAAGTCTAGAGGCAATTCATTCCAGATGCAATAAAAATAATATTGCCAACAATACAATTAGGCTTAATAATACCATCCAGACGACGCGAGGATGATTCAGAGTAAATAAGTGTAATAATAAAGAGGCAGCGCGGCACTCCGGACATCCACGGCCTGATGTCAACAGAGGGGAATTTAATCATTACACTCATTTTGGCAACCAAATTACCAAGATGGCAATATATATATATAAAAAGAAACATCTTCTATAGAGTCTGGTCTAATAGTCAGCTTTACAGAATGCTGTGTATATTACATAGATATGAGAGGGTGACAATGGCCGCCTTCTGCCCTGAATGATGATGCTCTGTATTGGGTAGATCTGGAAAAGAAGCTCTGTGTAAGGTTTGGGTATATGGTCTGGAGATGAGGATTTGTGTTGGGTTTGGGTCTATGGTCTGAAGATGAAGCTCTGTGTTGGGTATGGGTACAAGATCTGGAGCTTAATATTGAGTAAGTGGGCACAAGTTCTGGAGAAGAAGCTCTGTGTTGGGTATGGGTACAAGATCTGAAGATGAAGCTCTGTGTTTGGTATGGGTGCAAGGTCTGGAGAAGAAGCTCTGTGTTGGGTAGAGGTACAAGGTCTGGAGCTTTATGTTGAATAAGTGGGTACAAGTTCTGGAGAAGAAGATCTGTGTTGGGTATGCATACAAGGTCTGGAGATGAAGCTCTGTGTTGGGTATGGGTACAAGGTCTGGAGATGAAGCTCTGTGTTGGGTATGGGTACAAGGTCTGGAGCTTTATGTTGAATAAGTGGGTACAAGTTCTGGAGAAGAAGATCTGTGTTGGGTATGGGTACAAGGCCTGGAGATGAAGCTCTGTGTTGGGTATGGGTACAAGGTCTGGAGCTTTATGTTGAATAAGTGGGTACAAGTTCTGGAGAAGAAGATCTGTGTTGGGTATGGGTACAAGGCCTGGAGATGAAGCTCTGTGTTGGGTATGAGTACAAGGGTCTGGAGAGGAAGCTCTGTGTTAGGTTTCAGTACATGGTCTGGAGATGAGGATCTGTGTTGGGTTTGGGTCCATGGTCTGAAGATAAAGCTCTGTGTTGGGTATGGGCAGAAGATATGGTGAGGAAGCTCTGTGTTGGGTATGCATACAAGGTCTGGGGATGAAGCTCTGTGTTGGGTATGCATACAAGGTCTTGAGCTCTATGTTGAGTAAGGGAGTACAAGGTCTAGAGAAGAAGCTCTGTTTTGGGTATGGATACAAGGTCTGGAGAGGAAGCTCTATGTTATGTTTAGGTACAGTACATAGCCTGGAGATAAGGATGTGTTGGGTTTGGGTACATGGTCTGGAGATAAAGCTCTGTATTGGGTATGAGTACAAGGTCTAGAGAAGCAGCTCTGTGTTGGGTATGGGTACAATGTCTACAGAAAAAGCCCTGTGTTGGATATGGGTACCATTCCTAGAGAAGGAGATCTGTGTTGGGTATGGGTACAAGGTCTGGAGATTAATCTTTGTATAGGTTATGGGTACAAGGTCTAGAGCTCTATGTTGGGTAAGTGGGTACCAGGTCTGGTGAAGAAGCTCTGTGTTGGGTATGGGTAAAGGGTCTAGAGATGAAGCTCTGTATGGGGCATGGGTACAAGGTCTGGAAATTAAGCTCAATGTTGGGTGCGGGTACAAGGTCTCGAGAGGAAGTTCAATGTTGGGTACGGGTACAAGGTCTGGAGGTGAAGATCTATGTTTCGAGTTTAGGTACAAGGTCTGGAGATGTAGCTCTATGTTGGGTACGGGTACAAGGTCTCGAGAGGAAGTTCAATGTTGGGTATTAGTACAAGGTCTGGAGAGTAAGCTTTGCATTGGGCAAGCCGACAAGGTTTGGAGATGAAGCTTTGTGTTGGGTATGGGTACAAGGTCTGGAGATGAAACTGTTGGATATGGGTATTATTTCTGGAGGTGAAGCTAAGTGATGGATGTAAGTAAAGGTTTTGAGTATAGCTGCACAGTCTTGAGGAGCAGGCACAGTTCTTGAGATGCGGATTACATATGGCTACAAGTCTTAAGGTGCCAACTCAGATTGAGTATGTATAGTATTAAGAAGCTTGTACACATTATACACATGCTGTAGGTTAGAACTAGTATAGTTCCTAAGGTGCAGATTCAGGCTGGTTAATGGTAGCAATCTTCCGTATTTCTTGGGTAAGGAGCAGATACTGGTGTTGAGGGGATTATGTGTTAAGCACAGACGTTAGCTGTGAATCGTCTTGTAGGAAAACCCTCTAGAGAGAAAGGATCGCCAAAACCGGAGAGGGGGAGGGGTCTGCCTTTATGTAAAGTCCTGTCTAAAGCCCACACTGCGGGAAGATATAAGTGAGGGACATAAAGATGTGGAGTCACTGTGGGTAGAAATAAATGGAGCCAAAAACAATAATAAAATACTAATAGGAGTTTATTATAAACCACCTAATATATCAGAGCCCATAGAAAATCTACTTCTAAACGAAATAGACGAGGCGGCAAATCATAATGAGGTCATTATTATGGGGGATTTCAACTACCCAGATATAGACTGGGAAACTGAGACCTGTACATCTCATAAAGGAAACAGGTTCTTGGAAATAACCAAAGACAATTACCTTTCCCAACTGGTTCAGGACCCGACTAGAGGGACGGCCATACTGGACTTAGTATTAACCAATAGACCTGACAGAACAACAGATGTGCAGGTCGGGGGACACCTGGGAAATAGTGACCATAACATAATAACCTTCCAATTGTCATTCAAAAGAGCGTTTCTTCAGGGAGGAACAAAAATACCAAACTTCAAAAAAGCTAAATTTAGCCAACTAAGAGAGGCCATAGGCCTAACTAACTGGGACAAAGTCTTCAAAAATAAAAATACAGCCACAAAATGGGATATTTTTAAAAACATCCTAATATCCTATTGTGAGAGGTACATACCTTATGGGAATAAAAGGTTAAGGAACAAGAAAAAAACAATGTGGATAAACAGAACTGTAAAGAAAGCAATAAATGACAAACAGAAAGCATTTAAATCACTAAAACAGGAGGGGAGCGAGGAAGCATTGAAAAACTACAAGGAAAAAAATAGAATATGTAAAAGACAAATAAAAACAGCCAAACTAGAGACCGAGAGATTAATCGCCAAAGAGAGTAAAACTAACCCTAAAATGTTCTTTAATTATATAAATGGTAAAAAGTATAAACCTGAAGGTGTCGGCCCCTTACAGAGTAATGAGGGGGGAGTTGCAGAGAGCGATGAGGAGAAAGCAAAGCTACTAAATATCTTTTTCTCCACTGTATTCACTGAGGAAAATAAACTGTCAGATGAAATGCAGAATATAAAAGTAAATTCCCCATTAAAAGTGCCCTGTCTGACCCAGGAAGAAGTAGAGCTGCGTCTTAAAAAGATTAAATAGACAAATCGCCAGGACCGGATGGCATACACCCCCGTATCCTAAGAGAATTAAGTAATGTCATCGCCAGACCCTTATTTCTAATATTTAAGGACTCTATACTGACAGGGAGTGTTCCACAGGATTGGCGCATAGCAAATGTGGTTCCAATATTCAAAAAGGGTCCAAAAACAGAGCCCGGGAACTATAGGCCGGTAAGTTTAACATCTGTTGTGGGTAAACTGTTTGAGGGTTTTCTAAGAGATGCTATCTTGGAGTACCTCAATGAAAATAAGCAAATTACTCCATATCAGCATGGCTTCATGAGGGATCGGTCATGTCAAACCAATTTAATCAGTTTCTATGAGGAGGTAAGTTCTAGACTAGACCACAGCGAATCAATGGATGTCGTATATCTGGACTTCTCCAAAGCGTTTGACACTGTACCACATAAAAGGTTAGTATATAAGATGAGAATGCTTGGCCTGGGAGAAAATGTCTGTATGTGGGTAAGTAACTGGCTCAGTGATAGAAAACAGAGGGTGGTTATTAACGGTACATACTCAGATTGGGTCACTGTCACTAGTGGGGTACCACAGGGGTCAGTATTGGGCCCTATTCTCTTCAATATATTTATTAATGATCTTGTAGAAGGCTTGCACAGTAAAATATCAATTTTTGCAGATGACACTAAACTGTGTAAAGTAATTAACACAGAAGAGGACAGTATACTGTATATATACTACAGAGGACAGTACACTGCTACAGATGGATCTGGATAGACTGAAGGCTTGGGCAGAGAAGTGGCAGATGAGGTTTAACACTGACAAATGTAAAGTTATGCATATGGGAAGGAATAATGCAAGTCACCAGTACATACTGAATGGTAAAACATTGGGTAACTCTGACATGGAAAAGGACTTAGGAATTTTAGTGAACAGAAATCTAAGCTGCAGAAACCAGTGTCAGACAGCTGCTGCCAAGGCCAATAAGATAATGGGTTGCATCAAAAGAGGCATAGATGCCGGTGATGAGAACATAGTCCTGCCACTTTACACATCACTAGTCAGACCACACATGGAGTACTGTGTACAGTTCTGGGCTCCTGTGAACAAGGCAGACATAGCAGAGCTGGAGAGGGTTCAGAGGAGGGCAACTAAAGTAATAACTGGAATGGGTGGACTACAGTACCCAGAAAGATTATCAAAATTAGGGTTATTCACTTTAGAAAAAAGACGACTGAGGGGAGATCTAATAACTATGTATAAATATATCAGAGGTCAGTACGGAGATCTCTCCCATCATCTATTTATCCCCAGGAATATGACTGTGACGAGGGGACGTCCTCTGCGTCTGGAGGAAAGAAGGTTTGTACACAAACATAGAAGAGGATTCTTTACGGTAAGAGCAGTGAGACTATGGAACTCTCTGCCTCAGGAGGTGGTGATGGTAAGTTCACTAAAAGAGTTCAAGAGGGGCCTGGATGTATTTCTGGAGGTAATAATATTACAGGTTATAGTTACTAGAGAGGGGTCGTTGATCCAGGGAGTTATTCTGATTGCCTGATTGGAGTCGGGAAGGAATTTTTTTTTCCCTAAAGTGGGGAAAACTGGCTTCTACCTCACAGGGTTTTTTTGCCTTCCTCTGGATCAACTTGTAGGAAAACAGGAGAACTGGATGGACAGATGTCTTTTTTTCGGCCTTATAAACTATGTTACTATGTTACTAGAGAGCACCTTCTATCATTAAGCTACTTGTATGACCGCGTCCACCTAGATACCACCTGCGCAGAACATACCTCCAGGAACTTGATGAAAGCTGGACGAGCTTCCTTTGCTATCCGGACTGCATCCTTGGCATTGAGAAAATTATCGATGTAAGCCGAGTAGATGCTGACCAGGATTTCTTTGGAAAACTGCAATATAAACAAAATATTAATCCCACGACCTGGAGATGTGATATTTTCTTCTAAAACAGGAAATATGGGAGTGATTATACGGTGTATGACAGTACATTTAAAGGCCTTCTGCCTCTTGTCACGTCTCTCGTGGGACCACAACCGATTTCCAGAATGAAGAGAAGGCCGTGCTCAGCAAACAATTCAACCCCAAGGTTGGAGATCGGCTACAATGTTTTCTTCTGGGTGAAGTTTCGGTGCAGACAATGAACATATAACTTCACCCAGAAGAAACATTGTATTGCTCACTTATTTGTCTTATCGGCTCCTCATCGTTCTCTTTTCTCTACATGATATAAGAACACAATCTGTGTCTTCTGATCGTTCTCTCAGGTTTCTGACCCGGATGAATATTTTTTAATCCGCTGTATTATGGAGATAGATCAGAATTCAAGATTTTAGGTTTATTATATTTTAGCTAATGGAAGATTTCAGAAAGAAATCATTTTAGACTGTGTGACGCAGATGCCTAAACCTGAGAGGACGGAGAAGCTGCAGAATATAAATGTATCTGAACTCAATTACCGAACACTGCAAAGCGCAAAATATGGTAACGAGCAAGGGAAATGCAAGGTGGATTTTCATCTCCGGCTACAAACACCTTGCAACCTGACCATAACACAATTGACTCAACATGACCATAAAACACAAATTCTATTATACTCTATACCAGGGATCAGCAACCTCCAGCACTCCAGCTGTTCAGAAACTACAACTCCCAGAATGCTTCATTCACTTCCATGGGAGATAGAAGAGCAGCCAAGGATGTTTTCATGCTGGGAGTTGTAGTTTCACAGCAGCTAGAGTGCTGAAGGTTGCTGATCCCTGCTCTATACATACAGCACTACAATCCCCAATTTGACCATAACACAATTCTACAGTACTGTTTAAATAGAACACTACAACCCTCAACATGATCTGACCTCTGGACATGATCACAATACAATCCTATTGTACTCTATACAAAGAGCACTATAACCCCCAACACACTCTGACCACTGGACATGACAATAATACAACCCTATTATATTCTATACAGATAATACAACAACCCCCAACATGACCATAATACAACTGTATCATACTCTATACATAAAACACTACAACCCCCAACATGACCCAAACAATGGTTATGACAATAAAACAGTTTTATTATACACTATACACAGAATACTACAACCCCCAACACGACTGACTACTGGACAATAATACAATTGTATCTAGATATAAAACACTACAACTCCCAGCATGGCTCGCAGCGTAGACGACTATTGTCATGTCTTCTACCCAACTACTCCTTCCACTGAAATGAATGGAAACCCAATGAGATTTCAGCATTGCTATCTTTGTGCATATGGGCGCCAAATAAACAACCACAGGTTTGCACTGTCTGTAACTTCTTAAGATGGACCTTAGACATGGTGGATATGAACACCAAGGACCCTTCTTCTCAGAACCAGAATGTTCTGCTACTCACCGACTCTCCCAGGATGTCCCCCACGGTCTGGATGTCCGGCCAGTTCTGTACACAGTGATTGACCTGCTCCAGGAACTGCTCGTGGTGCTCCAACAGCTCCGGGATCTGGTCAAAGATCTCATCCACCAGAGACGGGTCACAGAGGCAGGAGTTCTCCGGCAGCTTCAGTGGTTTCATGTAACCCTAGAGGAGATAGATCAGTCAGTCACCACCAGTGTGTAATATTATGCACTGCCCAAGTCATCATTACATACACCATGATAGACCAGGATTAGAAAAATATGCCTGCCTTATTCCAAAAACCTCAAAGGGCCTCTGGACATCTTAGTTCCAACTGGGTCCTGAATGTCAAATCCAGGGTGCCAGGGTATTTAGATGCTTGGCTAGGACACTGAAACTAGCCACTGGGTAGATCTACTTAGTTATGTATCAATACATCCCATGCCCGCCCATTACTTTGTTTGAGGTTGGTGGAGATACCTGGGGAAAAAAAATAATTTGTCCTTAGGTCCTGATGCCAACTCTAGGACCTAGACTGACCTCGTACTGAAGCCACATGTGAGAGATGGCCATGAGTAGCCACCAGTGGTTTAGGAGACAAATGGATGAAACACTCTCTTAGACTCCAACTGAGACCACAACTTGCGTGATCTTGACTTCTTCTTGGCTGGATAAGAAGAACGAACAACTATCGGACACCCCCATTTTCCCAAGGGGCGTGGTTCCCAGAGATGAGCTTTGCATACACTCCCTATATACTAAAAATGCTGGATGGGGCAGAAGAACTGTCCTGGACACAGGTGGTGGTTAGAACCTGAAGGTGGTGGTGACCACAACACACCTGCTCCAGGTTCCTCGCCCATAATCCAGCCTTATTAATGGGTCTCAAGAACGTCAATTTACTTAGGAAACCTCATCGATATAAAAGGTATTTTGGTTTTACATTGGTATTAAAATTACATTGGGTTCATGACTTCAAAAAAATGTGAAAAACTTGACTGACCGACGAATCCCAGACCAAACCTATCATTCAAAACCCATGTAAAACAGGCAACGATCGACACGCGGCAAGTGAAAAATCACACCACAAAAGGAAATAATGCATAATTCAAGGAATTTATTAGGACAGACCTGAAAAAACGGCTGGCAGGAGCGCGGCGTGACTGTTACGTTACATTTTCATTTATTCAGCCTCAGAGCTGTCATATTCCTGACGAGAACATTAGATTCCCGATGTAGATAAGGCTGACCACCAAACAGGAGCGATCCAGAGCACGAGCATAGGAAACGCAAAGCACCACAAGCCCTGGACAGGAATCCAAAAACATCACAGACCTCATTGATTTCATATTCACCGCTATAAGACACTCTGGAAACCCAAATAGTCTGGATCCAGCCCAAAACAGTTCTAACCCAGATTTTTGGGGAATCTGAAGCCTTTCGAAAGCAGGAGGCACACAAAGACAAGGGGCAACTGAGGAGAAGATTGGTGGGGTTAGGTACAGAAGAAGAGAAGAAAAAAAATTGTGAGCAAGACGGTGATGGAGTCTTGATGGTGTAGCAGATCCTGGATGACTTTTTGGTTTTTCACCCCGCTTCACTGCCCATAGAACTTCAGATCCTAGTAATCTTCAGGACTACCTGCCCCTGTAGCAGTATCAACCTTCTAGGTTGTAAATGGACAACCTACTGATAATGTAGACTGAATGGTTCCTGGAAACACAACCCAAAAATGGTGGACAAGTCTTATAATTAACCCACACCACCACAGACTGGCTGTCTTCTGATGGCCGCTACTGGGATTATTACAAGCCCTTTTAAAAAAATCCTAACCCCCATCCCCCCCCCAAAAAAAGTAACTTTCTAACCACTTTTTACCTCCAATCTGACTAGTTCCAAACTATCCCTGGACACCCAGGAGCATAACTATAGGGGTCTAAAGATGGCAGTAGCACCAAGGCCCTTAAAGAGCACCTGTCAGCACAAACAACCATATTAAACCAGACATACTGCCTGCTAGGGTTGATCCTGCTGATTAAAATGATGCCTGTCTTTTGACAATCAGTCGCGACGTTCCCAAGACGACTTTCATCCATGCAAATGGAGGCTTCGGTGCACTAAGGTGTGGAGCTTAGACCCATGTGCACCTGAGCTTTCCACCCCTCGGTGCACTGAATCCCTCAGTTCCCTCAGTGTTATGTAAAAAGAAAAAAAAAACACAATTTTGAAACTCTTGCAGTCATAATTTTTATTAATTAGTCTAAGAAGGTGTAACAAGAAATCAATTTCTGTAATTTGCAGAGAGGTTTGAATGAATATAATGGACGGGCGGCGTGCCAGACTGCAGGCCTCAGGAAGTCATTAGACCAGACTCTACACAGAGATTTCCTGCTCAAATGAAAACATTCATATTGTGACTGCGTCTTCAGTGTCCACTCGATGACAAAGCGCTCACGTCCATTATTTGTGCAGTTCTAACAGCTTCAAGAAAACGATTCATTGGTCGTACAGTAGGCCTCACTGTCCACATGATGTCTACCTAGTCTGTATCTATGTAAAACGCTTTAAAGGGGTTCTCCGGGAATTAAGAAAATGAAAATACCTAAATATTACTTCATTATAATTATATTCCCAAATACCTTTCATTAGTTATAGAGGCTCATTTTGTCTGGGGAGCAATCATTAGGAGAAACAAAATGGCCGCCGTCCTATTAGTACACACAGAACCTGTCCTAATCACACAGGAGAAGTTACCTCAATACAGTTAGCTAAAGATCTACCTCATCCTTCTCCCCTACTTGTCAGGGATTATCATAACACAGTTCAGTATGTCTGATGAATGTCTGTAGGAATGGAGCTCATGAGGAGACATAAAGCACATAAGACGGACAAGTCAGACTGTGGTAATGGGGGGCTGTGGTAATGGAGGCTGCAAACAAGTGCTGATGCTCATTACACCCACCCTCGTCTCTGTACGGTGCTTCATGTCTCCTCATAAACTCCATTCCTACAGAGATTGAGCTGAAGATCTTGTCAGCTGTATTCAGGATCTTAATCCCTGACAAGTAGAGGAGAGAGGAGGATGAGGCAGCTCTTTACCTCAGTGTCCTGAAGTAACTTGTCCTGCTGGGTGATTAGGACAGATTTTGTGCGCACTAATAGGACGGCGGCCATTTCATTTCTCCAAACGATTGCTAAGCAACAACTAAGCGACCCATTATAACTAAGGAAAGGTAGTTGGGAATATATTTTTAATAAAGTAATATTTAAGTATTTTCATTTTCATAATTCCCATAGAACCCCTTTAAAAGAGCTTCCTCTACCTCCACCATTGACCTGGTTAGCCTTCAGAGATGTCAGAGACCACACAACAAGATGAGTCTACAGTGAAGTCTTCGGTTCAGTCAAGTTTAATTTCTCAAGTGAAGGCCTCTAAATCAGGAGGTCCCTTCACCAATCACCTGCTCTTCTCTTAGCTCATGAACATCACACTTTTGACTGATGAAGAATTGTCTCTGGTGTCGGAAAACGAATCAGCCCCGACTCCATGACATTACTGCCAAGTTATCTTCAAGAAGTTGTAAAGTTAGAGGAAGAACATGCATCCTAACTCCAGGACCCGGACCGCAACTCATGCTCTATCACACCTGCATACAGAACAGGAGTTGTTGAGAAAGTCAAGGGGATAGGCTTCCTTAAAGAAGAACTCTCGCAAAAAATTTTATTCCATGTCCTGCTAGAACTGTACATGATGTAATCTGTAGTGAATGTCATTTTCTTACCAGTGGCTGTATTTGTGAGTTATATCTCCCTGATGTTTCTCATCTGTGTCATGTGACCAGCAATCAGACTCACCAGATAACACAGCATCTTATGTGTGGACAGGAAGTCTAATTCTCTATGCATTCCTATGGGAGCCTCACTCTGAGTCTCATAGGAATGAATAGAGAAGTAACTGGCTTCCTGTCCTGGGTCAGTTGGAGGTCAGGGAGTTGGTCACATGACCCAGCTACAATTAGAAGAGAGGGGATAAGTTACAAATACAGTCACTGATGAGACGATTACATTCACTACAGATTACATCATGCACCTAACAGGTCAGAGAATACAAATTTTTGCGGGAGTTCTTCTTTAAGGGAGAGAGCAACAGGTGTTCATGAGCACCTCTCCACCTCTTCTTGGCTGGAAATGATCACTGATCTGCCATCAGGAAGGGTAGGTTATGGATTGCCCTTTAGGTTCTAGAAGTGATGGAGTCCCCAAGGTCCTAAAATTTGGTCCTGGTTATCGCAATGAAGGACAAACAATCCATCTGAGAAGAATTAAATGACTAATACCTACCTACTTCATTTGGCACCATCCTCAAGGGTCTCCTATATACGGCTCTTTATTATTACCTGGTGCTGACCCATTGTTTATTCTATATACAGTCATGGCCAAAAGTTTTGAGAATGACACAAATCTTCTATTTTCACATGATCTGCTGCCCTCTGGTTTTTATGTGTGTTTGTCAGATGTTTTTATCACATACAGAAATATAATTGCAATCATATTATGAGTAACAAAAGCTTATATTGACAGTTAGAATGAGTTAATGCAGCAAGTCAATATTTGCAGCGTTGACCCTTCTTCTTCAGGACCTCTGCAATTCTCCCTGGCATGCTCTCAATCAACTTCTGGACCAAATCCTGACTGATAGCAGTCCATTCTTGCACAATCAATGCTTGCATTTTGTCAGAATTTGTAGGTTTTTGTTTGTCCACCCGTCTCTTGATGATTGACCACAAGTTCTCAATGGGATTAAGATCTGGGGAGTTTCCAGGCCATGGACCCAAAATCTCTATGTTTTGTTCCCTGAGCCATTTAGTTATCACCTTTGCTTTATGGCAAGGTGCTCCATCATGCTGGAAAAGGCATTGTTGATCTCCAAACTGCTCTTGGACGGTTGGGAGAAGTTGCTCTCGGAGGACATTCTGGTACCATTCTTTATTCATGGCTGTGTTTTTAGGCAAGACTGTGAGAGAGCCGATTCCCTTGGCTGAGAAGCAACCCCACACATGAATGGTTTCAGGATGCTTTACAGTTGGCATGAGACAAGACTTGTGGTAGCGCTCACCTCGTCTTCTCCGAATAAGCTGTTTTCCAGATGTCCCAAACAATCGAAAAGGGGATTCATCAGAGAAAATGACTTTACCCCAGTCCTCAGCAGTCCACTCCCTGTACCTTTTGCAGAATATCAGTCTGTCCCTGATGTTTTTTCTGGAGAGAAGTGGCTTCTTTGCTGCCCTCCTTGAGACCAGGCCTTGCTCCAAGAGTCTCCGCCTCACAGTGTGTGCAGATGCACTCACACCTGCCTGCTGCCATTCCTGAGCAAGCTCTGCACTGCTGGTAGCCCGATCCCACAGCTGAAACACTTTTAAGAGACGGTTCTGGTGCTTGCTGGTCTTTCTTGGGCGCCCTGGAGCCTTTTTGGCAACAATGGAACCTCTCTCCTTGAAGTTCTTGATGATGCGATAGATTGTTGACTGAGGTGCAATCTTTCTAGCTGCGATACTCTTCCCTGTTAGGCCATTTTTGTGCAGTGAAATGATGACTGCACGTGTTTCTTTAGAGATAACCATGGTTAACAGAAGAGAAACAATGATGCCAAGCACCAGCCTCCTTTTAAAGTGTCCAGTGGTGTCATTCTTACTTAATCATGACAGATTGATCTCCAGCCCTGTCCTCATCAACACCCGCACCTGTGTTAAAGGGGTATTCTCATCTTAGACAATGGGGGCATATCGCTAGGATATGCCCCCATTGTCTTATAGGTGCGGGTCCCGCACCTATATCCAGAATGGAGCGGGGAGCACTGCGCCTGGAGGACCCCAGGTTTCCGGGGGTCCGGCCACCACCAGGCGCAGCTCCCCGCGCCGCTCATAGAAATGAATGGGAGCCGGGCCGTGCCGGCTCCCATTTGCATTTCTATGGAGCCGACGGAAGTAGCCGAGCCAGCGCTTGGCTATTTTCGGCGGCCCCATAGAAATGAATGGAGGGCGGCTGCGCACGCGCAGTGCGCCCTCATTCACTTCGGGGGCTCCGTTCTGGAAATAGGTGCGGGTCCCAGCGGTGGGACCCGCACCTATAAGACAATGGGGGCATATCCTAGCGATATGCCCCCATTGTCTAAAATGAGAATAACCCTTTAATGGAGCAATCACTGAAACGATGTTAGCTGGTCCTTTTAAGGCAGGGCTGCAATGATGTTGAAATGTGTTTTGGGGGATAAAGTTCATTTTCTAGGCAAATATTGACTTTGCAAGTAATTGCTGTTAAGCTGATCACTCTTTATAACATTCTGGAGTATATGCAAATTGCCATTATAAAAACTGAAGCAGTAGACTTTGTAAAAATTAATATTTGTATCATTCTCAAAACTTTTGGCCATGACTGTACATACAACCTCACACGGTGATGAACAGCGGTTCTATGAGCCAGATGACTGACGTATGTCACACTAAAAACTACTGAGGTAAAACCACTTCACCAATGCCCTCTTAGCACCGCACTCCACCATGGAAAAAAATAAATACAGATCAAATGTCGCCTGAAGACTCTCTTCGGCATGGCAGTGTTGGCAGATGAGAGTATTATACAGATTTTGTGTGTTCACACTTTTCGTGTTCTTCCAGGCGAGACGTCAAACATAAGTAGAGTCAGAGATGTAGCGTTCCTCTCCAAGGGAGCTCTTCACACTCTGCCAGTCATAATCCTGCATGGTAACTATCGAGCTGCTCTACGTGGCTAATATAAGATCTATAAAGCAGTCTTCACAGCCACCAAAGATTACTATAAACCCAAATAATCTAGAGAATAAAATGCACATAAACTGACTTTTAACCATCTCCATTATGTACAATCCCACCTTCTACAGACCTCAGTAATGATCCTGCTATTCGATATCTTAATCATGTAGCTTTCAACCTTCTCCACCCAATTCCCATGACCTTAACTCAAGAATCAGTCTTCAAACAGTTTACCATATCCCCATTAACCTTCTCCACGACAAACCAATCACTCAAACTTGCTTCACCTCATTTCCATAACCTTCGTTCTTCTCCACCTGAGAAACAATCTCCAGCCTTCTCCACTTCAGTTACACGACCTACAATGTTTGCTCTTCCACTTAATTCTGTATCCTATACCTAAATGTTATTCCTTTCAATCTTCCAACCATCACATCTATACCCACTAATTGTCTTCCTTAATTCTGTGGCTTCCAACGTTCTTCGGCATAGTCCAATAACATTCTACATCTCAACCTCCTCCTGTGGTCTCCACTTCAGTTTTCCCGCTTCCCGTGGTCTCCACTTCAGTTTTCCCGCTTCCCGTGGTCTCCACTTCAGTTTTCCCGCTTCCCGTGGTCTCCACTTCAGTTTTCCCGCTTCCCATGGTCTCCACTTCAGTTTTCCCGCTTCCCGTGGTCTCCACTTCAGTTTTCCCGCTTCCCGTGGTCTCCACTTCAGTTTTCCCGCCCCCGTGCTCTCCACTTCACTTTTCCCGCTTCCCATGGTCTCCACTTCAGTTTTCCCGCTTCCCATGGTCTCCACTTCAGTTTTCCCGCTTCCCATGGTCTCCACTTCAGTTTTCCCGCTTCCCATGGTCTCCACTTCAGTTTTACATCATCCCAAAGTCTCAACTTTGGTTTCATATCCTCCCAGGGTCTTCACTTCAGTTTTTCCTCCATTTCAGTTTTTTTTCTCTCCACTTCAGCTGTACCTCCATCCAGGTACTCCAGCTGCACTGCTTTCCCAGATTCTACACTTTAGTTCAACCACCTTCCAGGTTCTCTACTTCAGTTTACCTCCTCTCGGGCTCTCCACTTCAGTTCCACTCTACCCCAGTTTCACCTATTCAAGTTCCATTCAACTTTGTCTTGGCTATCTTCAGTAATCCCATAGAAATGAATGTGCAACCAGCTGCTCTGGTCATTTCAGGCAGGGGGTCCTGTGGTCAGGGGATAACTTTAAAGGGGTTATCCCAGGAATAATGTAAAATATGAAAATCAGATATCACATAGTAAATGACCATCTCTTTCTAACAAAACTAGAACCAGCCCTGTACCTCACATGGATCCAGAGATATCACCAGTCATTCGTCTGCTAGATTTATATCAAGCTGACAGCTTAAAGGGAACCTGTCAGTACCAAAATGGATCATAAACTGCCAGCAGTACCTTAAAGTTGTTAACATCAGGCTTCTAATGATGTTCTTGTGTAAGATGTCTGAGGCACATAATCGCTGCAAAACAACTTTATTCCCCTCACAGGTCGTATGCAAACGAGGTTCTTCAAGTCAAGGGGGCAGCGGCTTTCACACTTGAAGTCAAGCATGCCGCGCCCCCTTCCCTCCCCTTCACATTTGATTGATGGCCATTTGTATTCTATTAGGCGCGATTCCATCCTGATATTTCACGCATGCGCCATATGCTCTCATTTCCGGCGCCTGAACATTGATCCCTGCTGTAGCTCCAGTGAGTCAATACGCACGCGCAGACTCAGGATCGGGAGCGCCTGTGCGTTGACTCGCTGAATCAAGCGGGGATCAATACGCAGACACCGGAAAAAAGACCATACGGCGCATGCGCAAAATCTCAGGCTAGAATTGCTCAGGATAGAAAGGCTATCAATCAAATGCGAAGGGGAGGGAAGGGGGCGCGGCGTGCTTGACTTCAAGTGTGAAAGCCGCTGCCCCCTTGATATCAAGAACCTCGTTTGCATACGATCTGTGAGGGGAATAAAGTTGTTTTACAGCGATTATGTGCCTCAGACATCTTACACAAGAACATCATTAGAAGCTTGATGTTAACAACTTTAAGGTACTGCTGGCAGTTTATGATCCATTTTGGTGCTGACAGGTTCCCTTTAAGTGGAGTGTCTTTTCCACTCCAGCTAAGGGGGCGTGTCCATGCTCTCCCTATCACAGCTCAGGCGGCAGTTGAAGGATGAAACTGACCATGTGCGGCCTTCTCAGTGAGCAGGTCAAAGAAATAAGAAATAAAGTGGCACTATACAGATACATTTTACCAAATAACTAAGCAGCTATACAAGATTTTTAATTACATGGAATTACAAAAGGTTTCAGATCCAGGTGCTGGTTTGAAAACTGTAGAATATTTTTTGTGGGACAACCCCTTTAACCAACTGGAATACCACTTTAAAGTGTGGTAGGCTGACAACTTTATGAGAACAATGGACAAGTCCCACAAGGAGAAGACAAATAAACAAAAGAAAAGGCCCTTCTTCCACTTGTTCCACTATCAATATAAAAAGTTATCACCACCCCGAGGTAACAGAAAATCCGGTAAAAAAAAACCAAAAAAAAATTATATATATATATATATATATATATATATATATATATATATATATAAAAACAGAGTTGCAAATTGCACAGCTTGATTTTAAAGTCTAACGAAAAATACAGAATTGAAATTCTGTTTCTATGGTCTTTAATTGGCACGTGCTGGTCATAAGAAATAGTCACCCTCTGACTTTTTATAATATATTCATTTTAAAAAATAATTAAAAAAAATATTTTTCCCTTTTTTTTGAAGTTCTCATCAGCGACTGGAAAACTTTGATGAATTACAAATTAAAGACTAAAAGCAAATGGCTGAATGTGTCTATCCAAGGGTGTAACTATAGGGGGTGCAGAGGTAGCAGTCGCTACCGGGCCCAGGTGGCAAAAAGACCATTGGTCCACAAAAGAAGACACTGATATTATAGAAAGTGCATGCTGGTCCAGTTACACCTCTGGTTGGAAGGAAGGGGTTACGTCAAAAACTTTGCATGGGGGTGCCGTTTCAATTTTTGCCTCAGGCAGCACAAAGGCTTTGTGTTCCCCTGCCCCTGGCCGGCCACAAAGCACTGAGGGAAGGGGGGCCCAAGCCGAACTCTTGCACCAGGGGGCCCATGAGCCTTTAGCTACACCTCTGTGTCTATCATAACCTGAGGCCCACATTATAGGCTCAGACGTCAGATGGAAAAAGAAGATGCAGCAAGAGAATACAAACTAAAAATAGAAAAAAACATGGACCAAAAAGAAGAAAAAGTAGGGTAAACTTCCCATCAAAGAGCCAGAGTTGGAAGGGCCACCACCACATGGTAGAAGAAATTTGAAACTCCCAAAGACATGCAATCATACATATCCAAAAAGTTCAGAGTGGGACCATCATATATTCCAAAGAGAATACAAAAAGAGACTTTACAAATTGACAAAAAGTACAGAGACCAAGTGCAAATGCATTACACAGACAGATCCTTCAGATAAAATTGCCTGTAGGTCACCTAAGTCTACATAGGATCCATGAAAGAAGAGCCTGACCTAACTTCTTAGATGTCTTTACATATACTCAATGGATTTTCCTCATCTCCCTAACCGTTCCACTCACCAAAACAAAAAACATTTTCCTACGTTATTTGTCCACCCTCGTGATCCATGTTGAAGGTCTATGGACATGACAGGAGCCATCAGGCAAGCCCAAAAAGTATAAGGCTGGTCATAGTATGAGGTTCTTTCACGTATGTCCTGGTAAGGTCTACTGCCCGTGGAGAATGTTGGCAACTTGGCTATGATAGTCCTTATAACTTCACATAAACTTGGGTATGGGTCACGGCTGTCAACCCCTCGAATCGTCTTGGTCTGGATCATCTAATAAGCCTTAATTTCTCTCAAGCCAATGGCTAAAAAGTATGGTCAATGCCAGAAGTCAGCCCTAAAGGACCAACATAGGCCCAAACGACCAACTTTAGTTGTTCTCCATGCTTGACTATGAGGAAACATGACATTAATTTAACTTTGGAAGTGGGGTCCATAGTTTTCATGTTGGAGGGGTGCTACAATTTTGGATATTTTCACCAAAGACCATAAGCAAAGAAAAACCCCTAACTAATGCTCCACATACACACACACAGAGCGGTGTAATCAAAGGATGAGAACCTCTAAGCAATCAGCGAGACTGTAGACATTTTGATATAGTTGGCTTTTTTTTTTCTCCTTGACCATAAAAATCCCTAAATTTGGCCAAACTTATAAAATGTGAAAAAAACGCTTTTACAGACTTTTGTAATATGTGCTACATTTAGGACATGGCAGAATGTCAGGATGTTCTGATGAGTCACACACTGACCTATGCTGGTATCAGCATTCCCTCCCTGGCATACAATATCCGGTGGACATCATGTTCCCGGCACATCTGATGGATCAATCTCTAGATCCAGTAATGAGGCCGAGCACGTTTAAGGGAAAGAAAACCAGAGATTAAGGTGTGAAAATTGCACTCTGATTCATAAAGCGACACTGTGCTTAGATGTCAGCTGCCCGTTATAACGTCCAGAGCCATCCCATGATTGATGTAAAAAAATGAAAAATCAGACATCATATAGTACATGACAACCTCTTTCTAACAAAGCTAGAACCAGCCCTGTACCTCACATGGATCCAGAGATCTCCTCATTCATTGCTCTGCTCGATTACCTTTAGCCTGGCAGCTCAGAGGGTGTGTCCTTTCTGCTGCAGCTCTCTCCCTGTAGCTGCCACAGCTTCTAACAATACATATGGTTGGTGGCAGTTGAAGATTTAAACTGAGCACGCTCGACCAGCTCAGTGAGACGGACAAAAAATAAGGAAAAGAACAAACAGCAGGTGGCGCTATACAGATACATTTATTGAACAGATTGGCGGCTATACCAAATTTTTAATTACATGTAATTACAAAAGTATTCAGATCCAGGTGCTGGTTTAAAAAAATGTAGAATACATTTTGCGACACAATCCCTTTAAAGAGGTTTTCTGGGATTTTAATATTGATGGCCTAGTCTCACAATAGATAGTACTAGAACGACAGTACTTGAGATATGTTGTCAGGCTGAGCAGCCTAACAGCACATTTTATCAGTGTAAAGTGACTTCAGTGCGGAGCTGGTGGCAAGTATAGTGAGGCTCGCCTCCTTAAAAAGCGGTAAAAATTGAGGCAACCCGTCCTAGTCACATTGCAGGACAAGATGCTGGATGCCATCTTGATATATTTTTGGAGCACCCTTAATAAGACAGTAAATCACTTACAAACAAGCTGCAGTCTCATAATTAGTCTCTTTGCCTCTTCCTGTCTGCAGCTCCTCCCCCTCCCCTCTCCACAGACTTCTATGTAATCTGATACAGACGTCTTCAGTGAAGACATATCTGAGCAATGAATTGAGAGTTAGGGAGGAGCAGGAGGAGAGCCTGATAAGTGAAGGAAGCATATTTCCCTGATGAGATATATTACAAAATTTCTTATAATCGCTTGTACTCTTCATTTATGAAGAAAAAAAAAAATTAAACAACCGTTACACTAAGATTTACAAGTAAAGTTCTACTATGTTCAACTGCTCCTTGTCACCAAGTGCAACTAACAAGAGTCACTGCATCAATTAGTGTATTGTAACCACAAAGCATACATTTATTGTGAACTACAGCCACCATGCGTACTGTGTCTTATGGAAGTGAACTGTAACCATCAAGTGTGCTGTGCCTTTAGAAACCGCCAAGTGTATTGTGCCAACTGTTGTGACCTGTAACCATGAAGCATGTTCGACCACGCCTTGTGGTTGACACCAGCAAGAATATGTGCCACGGTCGTGTGGAGACGTAAAGTACAGTCATTTGCCTGGCTCATTTGTTAAAGGGAAACTGTCATGTAACTCACAGGTTCTGTACTGCATACGTATAATACGAGCTGGTTCTGTGCTGTATCTGCACTTGAAGTTCCATGTCCATGTGGAGGTTCTGAACCTGTAACACGTGGTGGTTTGTGCTTTATCTATTAACACATAGAAGTTGTGGACTGACAACCAGACGTCGATTTCTCCCATTGTTGTGTTTCTCTGAGATTACGTCCGGCAGCAGGAAATGTACTGGTAATTTTCCACTATCAGAGGACGAGTATCTCTGGAGACCTGGAGCTGCTCGGCTACCAGGATCGAGCCCATAGTCAACCCATGTGGATGAATACGATCAAATCAGAACCAGAACACAAGAATTGGATGAGAGAGATGGATCCAAAAAAATATATGGGAATTTATCATATTTTTTCAACCCTTTTTCAGCCAGCCGAACCCCCGGCACAACACAGCGCTGTGAGGGTATTAATAGGGTGATTGATGGTGTGGGGTGTCGGACCCCTGGAGATCAGATAATGATTCTCTGAGAAGGATTTAAAATGTCCACCAGCAACCTCTCCTAGAATGTGGGCAGGACTGGTTGCCTTCTCTTTTAGAGCTACCCAGGGACGTTAGTCTCACTACCCACTACGCTCTGGCACTTGCATATACAACATATTGATGAGCGTTCCTGTCAGGCTGTTCAGCCATGATGGCATATCGTAGGCAGGATCACATCATTACCATCTATTGTAGAGCAGTGTAGTGAGGCCACATCTCCTCACCAACATAGACGGCTCTGTAAGTGAACACAAAGGGGCACATTTCACTAAGACACCGGCCTTAATAAAGCCCTGCACTGGCGGATGATCCGCCAGAGTTATAAAGAGGCCCCGGCCTGTACATAACTTCGACGGATCCACCGCCAGTTCTAAATGTAAGACAGCTTCCTTACGGCCTTACATTTATACCATTTTCTACGTCTACAGTTACTTTCATACTTGTGGAAGCCCTTTCCGGCAGGCTGTTCCAATGGGGGAATAGCCTGCCGGATCCGTACTACCGCAAGTCCACCGTGCCGTCGGAAGTCCTCTCCAGCCCCTATTCACTAAAATGGGGGAGGGGCGGAGGTCCGGCTGCAGCACAGCAAGCATGGCAGCCAGACAAAAAAATGCAGAGCGCTGTAGTTTTATTCCGGCCACCTCTTGGCATGTCTGCGTGCTGCAGCCGGACCTCCGGCCCGCCCCCAATTATAGTGAATGGGACTTCCAGTGGCACAGTGCAGCACGGATACGGCAGGCTGTTCCCCACGCAAGTGTGAAAGTAGCCTAAACCAGGTGTAGAAAATGATGGATAAGACGGGCCTGCTGGCCTGTCCCTTTCCACGCCATGCCCACATTATTTAGACCTGGCGTGAGCAGGGAGAAGTCGCAGATTGCAGAGCAAAGGAGCTTTGCGCCGCACTCCGTGCCAGAAATACACCTAATTTAAGTGTATTCCTGTTTAATAAATTACCCCCAAAGAGTCCTGGAGAGTTTCTGGAGAATCGCTTTAAGGTTTATTTACATAACATGGAAAATTCCAAAAAGTGGTGACATCAGAGGTTCTAACGCGGTTACTCTGCTGTTTCCAGCACCTCCTGTAGGTGGCACTATTTTTAATTTATTTTATTGTTTATTAATAATAACTTTTTTATTTTTATCTTTTTGTATTTCTTTAAAGGCTATGTACACCTTTAGGGACATTTTTTATGACTGCATTTTACTCATTTGGGGCTAAAAATCATTTTTTTCAATTGGTTTTTTAAAAAAAAATATTGAGCCGTTCTGTCACAAAAGGATTAATTGTTTTTCTAGCTGTGTGACTGGTACTTTCACTTTGTGCCAGTCATCTAATAACCCTTATCTCTAAATTACTAAGAGGTCAGAAACACTTATTTAAGCCACATTCTTATCAGTAAGATAAGGATTAAGCTTTGATGAGTGTTTAGAATGTCAGAGAGCAGAGATAAGGAGACTGTCAGCTCCTTGACTGACGGAAAAGAGAGAAAATTCAAATCCCTCTATTAGAGCATCTCAGCTCTGTACAGAGAAAAGGACTCCATATTTTTTAATAAAGACCAACTAAAAAATGAATTTTAGCTCATAATGAGTACAATGCACTGAATAAAAAAATGCTCCCAAAGGTGTACATAGCCTTTATGATGCTATCATTCCTTTCCATGTCGGGCAAAACACTTGTTCAAAATGATTTTTGGTTATTTTTGAGATTTCTACATTGCCGTACCTCCATGAGTGTGCGCAGCGACTCCACGTATGACTGCTCCGTGTCCTGGAGGGTCAGAAAGACATGTTTCCTCATATCCTGCAAGAACAAAAACAGCTTGTAAGACAGGTGCATGATGGAAAGTCACAGGATCATTCAATTACTAGCATAAAGTAGCCACAAGGCAAAGATTACAAACAATATGGATGGCATCTTTATTGGGGCTGACATGGGGTGGAGCTGGCCCTGACTCGTCACATCCCCCCCATTTCCATGCCACCCGCAGTGGTTTCGCGGCAACTGTGAAAAGTCACAGCCAAAAAAACGCCACAAAGACAACTCCATCCTTGTACACATTTTTAGCTGTAGCATTTTCTCCTCCAGTCACCCCCAAAGCGTAAGCAAAAATGGAAGTTGTATTGCAGTTTACATGCCTGCCACAGATAGTCATGTGACCTGTCAGCGCCCACAATGAACTTCCTTCTGCTAGCAGAAATCTGAATTTAGCTTTCTGTGTTCTTTCTTGCTCTGGAGGACCTGAAATATCCATATATTACATGGGCAGCACTTTGAATTCAATGAGAACTGTGTAATTCTCTGATTCCCCTGTGGTGGAGCTGTAGGGAAGTGATACAATTGCATTTGAGACCTTCTATAGATTACAGATGATCACTGGGATTACCAGGAAAAGAGACTGTCTAAGGCTAAATTCACACGTCCGGCAGGAGCGCACGGTGTCATTGGTTGCTATGACGCCGTCTGCTTCCTGAGGCCGCCGCTGTACAGTGATGCACTCTATATGAGTGTGTACAGTGTATCACTGTACAGCGGCGGCCTCAGGAAGCGCATGGTGTCATAGCAACCAATGACGCCGTGCGCTCCTGCTCTCAGAAGAAGTACGGTCTGGAATTTCATGGACCGTCCCGGATCGTGCTCCATGGTTGTGTGAATTTAGCCTAAAGGTGTACACCCCCTGCATCTGAGTTATATATTGGTGACAACCAAAGGCTACGATCACCATGAAGGTTGTCACCTAACATTTCCAACCTCCAGAAGGGCAAAACCACTTAGTTAGTTGTTTGTATACTGCTACCAATTTTCAAGAAAGTTGTAACCTCCAACGGCGGCCATATTGTCACCCAGGATCTAAAAGTATAAAAAATGAACCTGACAAACCAAAAAGATATATGGTAATGTTTTTATGTGGGGGCGCCACAGCACAACAGTATGTCCCCTGCCTCTGGTAACATATAGCAATATATACAGCAAGTGATGGCGGCGCGGAGGCGCTATTCTATTCATTGACATGAATACGAAGGTGAAGCAGGGCTATGAATAGACGGCACGCAGCAGAGAGTGTGAAGGAGCCATCATCATCATCGCCATCATCCACTCAGACGCGCCGCATTTCATAGAAATACAATGGATAGTTGAAAGAAAGAATCGCCATGGAAACACGCATGAATCACCCCCACATACATGTAGCTGAGGACTAGTCACATGGACGGAGACCTGAGCACACACCGATCCTCACCCAGTCATATGACGTCGGGTTCACCATGGCAATAATATCTCCGAGTTATAGACAAAATGTACGGCAATTTAAAGGGAAACCATCGCCAGAAAAAAGTCTGTAAATTAATGTGCAGGTAAGACACCCCAATGTATGTCGTAAACCCCCCCCAAGCATCACCCCTAAAAGGGCCCCAATTGCAATCAGAAGCAAAACTGAAGCAGTATAGGGCCCCACCATCTTGCATGAGCTGATGTTAACATCATTCAAAGTCTTGCTTACAGCAGCCACAATGGCCCTAGGAATTTCTATGGGAGAGAGATGTGGGCATGCTCTGTGACCTGTGCTCAGTTCATTGTAAAGGGAGGGGGACTTGAGCTTCAGTTGAGTGAGCTGCACTCACTATTCTGCTGGTGCAGTCACTGTGTACATACATTACTTATCCTGTACTGATCCTGAGTTACATCCTGTATTATACTCCAGAGCTGTACTCACTATTCTGCTGGTGCATTCACTGTGTACATACATTACTTATCCTGTACTGATCCTGAGTTATATCCTGTATTATACTCCAGAGCCGCACTCACTGATTACCCATCACTTTATAATCCCTTTTCAATCAAATCACCAAGAACACATTGAGATGACTATTATCTGAATACCTGTCAGGATCAGTCACTTCTGCAGCCATCATGTCTATGCGCCTTTATACAGTCACCCTGATAACAATAGTTAGGAACAATTGGATGTCATGCAAATGACACTTAAAGGGGTTCTCCCATGAATAATGTAAAAAATGAAAATCAGACATGACAATACCTTTCTAACAAAGCTAGAACCAGCCCTGTACTTCACATGGATCCAGAGATCTCCTCATTCATTGCTCTCATAGATTTATATCAAGCTGACAGCTCAAGGGGAGTGTCTTTTCTGCTGCAGCTCAGGAGGCGTGTCTCAGCTCTCCCTATCACAGCTCAGGAGGCGTGTCTCAGCTCTCCCTATCACAGCTCATGGGGGCGTGTCTCAGCTCTCCCTATCACAGCTCAGGAGGCGTGTCTCAGCTCTCCCTATCAGCTCAGGAGGGTGCTCAGCTCTCCCTATCACAGCTCAGGAGGCGTGTCTCAGCCTCTCCCTATCACAGCTCAGGAGGCGTGTCTCAGCTCTCCCTATCACAGCTCAGGAGGCGTGTCTCAGCTCTCCCTATCACAGCTCAGGAGGCGTGTCTTAGCTCTCCCTATCACAGCTCAGGAAGCGTGTCTTAGCTCTCCCTATCACAGCTCAGAGGGCAGTTGAAAGATAAAACTTTTAATTAAATTTTTAATTAAATACAATTACAAAAGTATTTAGATTCATGTGCTGGTTGGAAAACTGTAGAATATTATTTGTGGGACAACCCCTTTAAAAGGTGAACTCTAGTAAAATCCATTCTGTGAAATCGCCCCTATAGTAAGGCTATAGCCAGTCATCTCTTCTCTTGCTGTAGTGAGTGGACACTGCCTGTGAGATGCTATGGCTCATTCAGTGTATCAGAAATCTCTCTTCTATCGCTGTTTGCCGTTATTTACAGCAAGTAGAGATCTTAAAAAACGAGGAACAAAGAGTACAGTAGTAGACTGCAGAACCTTTCATTATACAAGGATTTGGCTTTATTCGTGTAAATCTGAACAAACCCTTTAAGGTCAGGCTGGTTCTGTAGCTCCATGTAGTCAGCTGGGGGTCACTCAGACAGGAAGTTAGCTGGTTTCTAGGCAATGTATACTCAATATATTAAACACTACTGAGGAGTGATACATGTTCAGGGGCTACATGCTCTTCAGCCAGCACTGCTCGTCACCTAGGAGCACTGTCACTTGTGTCAGTTTTCACCAACGTTCTGGGATGCTGTTCGTGAACGAGTGGGCTCAGGCTGAACACTACATATATTTTCTATGGTTAGAAGAGATTATAAAGGTACCGGCCTCAATCAGAGATACATGGCGCTATGATGATGAGGCGCCGGAACCTGTACTCAACCTTGCTGTCATCGCTGCAGCTTAGAGGTAATTGTTTCTGCCGAGGCGGCCAAGGCCCTTATTATAAAATTATTACGTCCAAATTACCGGCAGAGGAGGGCGGAAACATGAGGAGTAACAACGTGTTCAAGGACAGGCAAGTGAGAGAGTGAACAAAACATGCACAACTAAAGTGAGCGCTGCTCCATTACCCCCAGTGGTTACAGTGCCAGCAGCTGAAGGAGGGTGGGAGCACTGATTGACAGTCTTCTCTCTGCTCTCATTATATCACAGACCTTTGTTAGGAGATCACTGCAGAACATGATGTTTATGTGCTACCACATATCTTATAATGATGATCATTTGCTACAGCTTTTGCCATCTCCAGAGCTGCATTTATAATTCTGCTAGTATTTAGGATCATACCCCTATTAGACGACTTTATAATGTAGACTTTAAAATCAGTGCATGGTTCATGACATAACCAATTCGTCTCCCAATGGAGCCTAGCAGAAAGTGCTCTACAGACACTGAATCAGTAGGGGGTGCTGGGAGAAATCAAGTCACAGCCAAGCATAGCAAAGCATTTTCAAAGTTGTTATCTCCATGTAAATCCTCTACGGGTGAATATTACAGTTTATACCGTATGTAACGGCGCTCAGTATGAGCTCAGCATAGCAGCCGTTTTGGCAGAGGCTGCAGTCCTCTTCACTGTCAAACAGAAGTTATTGGTGGCAGAAACCATGGTGATATCAGTACAGACAAGACAACACTGAGGATGAAAACAGCCCATCTTTTAGCTGCTCTGAAAATGCCATATTCCACATAAAAACGCAATTTACATATTGGCCAGTAGGTGTCAGAACAACCGCCTGAGCTCTAAAGTGGCAAAGTAAGGCATCTCGCTTTACAGCCTGCCGTGAAAGTGAATGTCATCACTACAAACAGGGTATTAATGACAAATGGCAAGAGTATTGTGCTGCCTGAGCCTAGATAACTGTCACATGGATAAAGGACAAACAGCGCACAAAGAAAATTACCAAATGGTAACAGCATGAATGGCAGCCGATTTCACACAGTCACTAAGAGGCTTTTTTTGCCACAAGTGAGCGCAAAATATATCACAATTTTATAATTTTGCAATATGGCGCAGTCGTCTTGGTTAGTCCACATTATGTTCCTTTATTCCTGGTGTTGCATCAGTCCATCCTTTCTGTGGAGTCCCACACCCGGGGCTCAGATCATCTGCTCTGTGCAAAATCCTAATTCAGAGAAGAACGCGAAAACGCAGCATCCAAATCAGCGAGCGTCCGCCATTGCTGTATAACGAGGACTGGACCAGCGGCGCCTCAACATTCACACTACTTGTCATTACTGCTGCTCCGTGTAGTGACAGCATCAGGGTGTGACACCAGGCTTTGATGATTCCCAATGCTTAGGCCTCAGGCACACAAATGTATTTTCCTTCTGTTCCGTTTTTTTGCAGAATGTATACGGAACCATTCATTTCAATGGGTCCGCAGAAAAAAACGGAAGTCACTCCATATGCATTCCGTTTCCTTATGTCCGTTCTGCAAAGAAATAGAACACGTCCTATTATTGTCTGCATTACAGACAAGGATACGACTGTTCTATAAGGGGGCGGCTGTTCCGTTCCACAAAATACGGAATGCACACAGACTGCATCCCTATTTTTTGCGGATTGCAAAATACATATGGTTGTGTGCATGAGCCCTTAGTCCTGTGTGAAGTCTGCTGAGCAACTGTATCTAAACCTACTGTGTCATACTGTCTGCTGAGCTGCTGTATCTAAGCCTATTGCGTCATACTGTCTGCTGAGCTGCTGTATCTAAGTCTATTGCGTCATACTGTCTGCTGAGCTGCTGTATCTAAGCCTATTGTGTCATACTGTCTGCTGAGCTGCTGTATCTAAGCCTACTGCGTCATACTGTCTGCTGAGCTGCTGTATCTAAGCCTACTGCGTCATACTGTCTGAAGAGCAGCTGTATCTAAGCCTTTTTGTGTCATACTGTCTGCTGAGTTGCTGTATCTAAGTCTTAGCCTTGTGCACATATATACCGCATACAGAGCCAGGGGAGTAGTACTGTGCACCGGTCACACACTGCTATATATAGTGCATTCGGAAAGTTTTTGGATCCTTTCATTTTTTCATATTTTGTTATGTGGCTCCTTGTGCTAAAAAAATAAAATAAAAATCTAAAAATCAAGTTTCCCCCCCTTTATCGTTCTGCACTCAGCCCCCCATAATGAGAAAGTGAGGACAAAATCTCAGAAATGTTTCCAAATTTATTAAAAAGGAAAACCTGAAATTTCTCATGGACAGAAATATTCAGACCCTTTGCTGTGACACTTGACCTTTAGCCCTGGGGACCTCCCATTTCTTTGGATCATCTTTGAGATGTTTCCACACCTTGGTTGGAGTCACCTGTGATAAATTCAGTGGATTTGGAAAGACACAGCCTTGTCTATATAAGGTCTCACAGCTGACAATGTATATCAGAGCAAAAACCAAGACATGAGGAGGAAAGAACTGCCTGTAGAGCTCAGAGGCAGGATTGTGTGGAGGCAGAGATCTGGAGAAGGGGACAAATATATCCACTGCACTGAAAGTTCCCAATAGCGCAGTGGTCTCCATAATTCTTAGATGGCAGAAATCTGGACTCTTCCTAGATCTGGCCACACCACCAAACTAAGTAATCGGTGAAGAAGGGCCTTGGTAAAGAGGTGACCAAGAACCCAATGGTCACTCTGGCTGAGCTTCATAGATCCTGTGTGCAGATGGGTGAAACTTCCAGAAGGTCGACCATCACTGCAGCCTCCACCGATCTGGGCTTTATAGCAGAGTGGCCAGAACGAAGCCTCTCCTCAGTAACAGATACATTTGCAAAAAATGCACCTAAAGGAGTCTCAGACTGTGCGAGACAAGATTCTCAGGTCTGATGAAACCAAGATTTAACTTTTTGGCCTAAATTCTAATCTGGAACCGCAGACTTCAATCACCAGCTCAATACCATCCGTACAGTGAAGCATGGTGGTGGCGGCATCATGCCGAGAGGACAGGGAGACCGGTCAGGGTGAAGAGAAAGCGGAATGGAGCAAAGTACAGAGATATTCTTAATGAGAACCTGATCCAGAGCTCTGGACCTCAGACTGGGCTGAAGGCTCTCCTTCTAACAAGAGAATGACCTGAAGTACACAGCCACGACAACACGGCTTAGGGACAACTCTGTATGTCCTTGAGGGGCCCAGCCAGAGCCCTGAACCCAATAGAACATCTCTGGAGAGACCTGAAGATGGCCGTCCACTGATGGCCCCCATCCAACCTGACAGAACTTGAGAGGATCTTTAGAGAAGAACGGCAGAAAATCCCAAAATCCAGGTGTGGAAACCTTGTGGCTTCATCCCCAAGAAGGCTGGAGGCTGCAATCACTTCCATAAGGGCCTCAACTCAGAGCTGATGCACACAAATGTATTTTTGGACCACACGCATTTTTTTTACGGGTCGGATGCAGACCCTGTCACTTCAACGGGACCGTAAAAGATGCGGACAGCACACCATGCTGTCCGCATCCGCACGTCCGTAAAACTATAGAACAGGTGTAAGCAAGCTGTCGTTCTTAGAACTTCCACCCGAAGTGAAAGAAGGATTCTGGGAGTTGTAGTCTCAGAACAGCTGGCTGATCCCTATAGAACATGTCCTATTAATGTCTGCATAAAGCACAAAGATAGGACCGTTCCATTAGGGGCTGGCCATTCCGTTCCGCAAAATGTGGAATGCACGTGGCTGGTAGCCGTGCTTTGCGGACCGCAAAACAGGCTATGGTCGTGTGCATGAGTCCAAAGTACTGAGAACAGGTCTGAAGACTTAGGTCAATGCAAGATTTTAATTTTTCCTTTTTAATAAATTAGTAAAGATTTCTGAGATTCTGTTCTCACTTTCTCATTATGGGGACCAAGTGCAGAATGATGGGGGAACTTGTACTTTTTTTTTACCGGGGACGGAGTACTGAGGTGTCCCCCAAAACAGACTGGGCCTAGAGAAATCTACCACAGGAACCGATCTCTACAGACAGATGAGTGCAGCACGTGTCCTCGTCTGCTCCTCCATTATAAGGTGATTACAAGACACCTAAAGACCTGGAAACATTGGAATCCTTCATCTCACCTCTCTCTGCCCAAGACCACATCGTGCATTACTGATGAAAGTTTAATCAGGTCTTACAAAAGTCGCCATATTGTGGGTGGAGCCACAAACAGAATGGTGCCATTTGCAAGAAGGAGCAATTTTGATAATAAACTGGGACAGTCACCGATACCAGTGACAGGCGCAGTGCCCCTCATGCCAGTGACAGGCACAGTGGTCCCCATTACAGTTTTTACAGTCAGTAACTGGGCCTCAATTATCCAACTGACTGTTCAGCCTGGTTACCCCTAGTGACCAATCAGAGCTCAGATTTTATTTTCCAAAAGCAGTTTATAAAATGAAAGTTGCTCTTTGATTGGTTGCTATGGACCACGAGGCCTGTGGAAAATGAAAGCAGCAGCCTGACTGGTTGCCATGGGCAACGGCTCCCCATTGCCTTTGTGTACTATGTCCGTCATAGTGTTCCCGTATGTCAGCTTCGCACAGAGACCCCTGGAATGTCGCACGGCCAGAGTTTAGGAGAAAGGTCGAGAGTACATTGCGAAGTCAGCCTGGAGCGCCCCCCACAGGGGGACCCTCGAGCAGCGGGTTTTGGCAATAAAAGGAAGTTGTCTTTTTTAAGGGCTGAGGGTCATATAAAGAGGAGTGCCTTAATTTATTTCAGCTCCCATATATTATCAGACCCCAGACCAGAGGCCCTAAATGTATTCAGATCCCTTATATTAATATCAGGCCCCAGACCAGACCCCCTTAACATATCCTTAGACCCTAGACCAGACCCCCGACATACTTGCCCTCCTCGCTCCTGGTTCAGCACTACGGCGCTGAGTCAGGAAGCTGCCCATCATCAGGACCTTGTGCGCGTCACGGCCGTCACCAGTTCCCACCACCCTTCATACTGATAAGCAATTACGGGTGGAATCCCCCTTTAAACATTACAATTTATGGCATACGATGCGCTCAACTCATTCCTTGATCGTTTTCTGCAGGTCTGACTACTCTCACAGCTGTGGGTTTGTTACAATTGCATACTTTAGGTGGACTCAACACATCATCAGCAATACGAACGTCCCTCTTGTCCGGATAGTTTGTTACAGTGTATCAGCGCAGGTAAGAGAATCTCGTAGACTGGATACAGTTGTAACAAACCCTCACAATTGGGGCCTGTGGCTACAGGGGGGAGGCGCATGTCTATCCAGCAGCCTGTATCCATGAGATGACTGTGTGCCGACGTGCCCCTCCCTCCATGCTCTGCAATTTTGGTCTTATTACCTTAATCTGTTGACCCCCTTTACGTGGACTCTTTGCACCGCAGTCCCTTAACCTGTTGCTCATGCCCGTATTTCCACCAGCAGCAATCCCCCCCCCCCCACCCCCCCATTCATCACCTCGGTGATGTGCGCGGTCCCATCGCCACCGGCTGAGTCCTTCTCCTGCATCTCCTCCGCACTGTCCCCTGGTGACGCTTCGGCACTGTCTCCCATCTCTCTCATGTCCTCCAGCGCGATGGTGAACTGGGCGAGCGTCCTCACCATCTGCAGCATGCGGGGTCCTCTGGGTTTCACTGATGCTATAACAGCGATAAGTCACAGCCACCAACGAATAAAAATTATACTACTACTAAAAAAGGGACGCAGTGATTCCCCCCAACCCCGTAAAAAATAAAAAAAACATGTAAAAAAAATAATCTGCTGATTGGATGGAGGCGTATGGTTAATGCCAGGCTGATGCAACCCTGACTCCTTGCTGCTGCTGCCTCCTCCTCCTCCTGCTCTGCATGGCGGCTGCTGCTCTGCTCTCCCTCTGACAGGTGCGCTGCCTCTGTCTGCAACTCTGCTTATTAGCAGGGAAGAGACACTGAACAGACAGAAGCAATCACAGGCAGAGAGGGGAGGATTTGCTGGGGCTGAGCACCATGTTAACACTTTCACTGGTGGACACATCTGCAGCTGCTGGGCATACAGATGTAGCAGAGCCAGGAGTGTCGACTTTTCGCAAGGTACATCAGGAAGATTTCAAAGTGGGGAGCCAAAAGCAGCGTGTTCAGTGCGCCACGCAAAATTTTTCCTTCATGCCACACCCTTTTATATAGGACACGCCCCCAACCTATAACATTCAAATCACAAATTGTAGATATGACCCCCTCAGCACATCCCAAAATGATTACAGACCCTATACCAGACCCCGAAAGAAAGATATAGGCTCCAGACCAGCCCCCCTTTATAACAGCACCTTACAACTCTCCTGGAACGTTAGCGAGCCTTCTGGAAAAAGAGGGAAATATAACAGACCCCCAGAAAGAGGGAAAACGTACCAGACCCCCAGAAAGAGGGGAGGCGTACCGGGCTCCCAGAAAAGGAGGGGTGCATACCTGAAAAAAGCGGACCCTGGCAAAAGATGAACGGTACCGGACCCTGGGAAAAGGAGAAAGGTACCGGACCCTGGCAAAAGGAGAAAGGTACCAGACCCTGGCAAAAGGAGAAAGATACCGGAACACGGAAAAAGATGAAAGGTACCGGACCCCCAGAAGAAGAGGAAACGAACCAGACCCCCGGAAAAAGAGGAAACAAACCAAACTCCTGGAAAAAGACAAAATGTACCGGGTCCCTGGAAAAAGGGGAAACATACTGGACCCCCGGAAAAAGGTACCAAACCACAGGAAAGAGTGGAACGTACAAGACCCCCGGAAAAAGCTGAAACACACCCAACCACTGGAAGATGGTTAAAGTTGGAAAAAGGGGAAAGGTACCGGACCCCCGGAAAAAGGGGGAAAGGGACCGGACCCCCGGAAAAAAGGTGAAAGGTATCGGACCCCTGGAAAAAGCTGAAACATACCCGACCACTGGAAGATGGTGAAAGTTACCTGACCCCTGGAAAAAGGGGAATTGTACCGGACCCCCAGAAAAAGGTGAAAGGTACCAGACTCCTGGGAAAAAGAGGAAACAAACCAGACCACCAGAAAAAGGGGAAACAAACCAGACTCCCGGAAAAAGCTGAAACACACCTGACCACCAGAAGATGGTGAAAAGTAGCGGACCCTGGCAAAAGGAGAAAGGTACAGGACCCTGGCAAAAGGAGAAAGGTACAGGACCCTGGCAAAAGGAGAAAGGTACCAGACCCCCAGAAGAAGAGGAAGCAAACCAGAGCCCCGGAAAAAGAGGGAAGGCAAACCAGAGCCCCGGAAAAAGAGGAAACAAACCAGAGCCCCGGAAAAAGAGGAAACAAACCAGAGCCCCGGAAAAAGAGGAAACAAACCAGAGCCCCGGAAAAAGAGGAAACAAACCAGAGCCCCGGAAAAAGAGGAAACAAACCAGACTCCTGGAAAAAAGACAAAATGTACCGGACCCTGGCAAAGGAGAAAGTACCGGACCCTGGCCAAAGGAGAAAGGTACCGGACCCTGGCAAAAGGAGAAAGGTACCGGACCCTGGCAAAAGGAGAAAGGTACCGGACCCTGGCAAAAGGAGAAAGGTACCGGACCCTGGCAAAAGGAGAAAGGTACCGGACCCTGGCAAAAGGAGAAAGGTACCGGACCCTGGCAAAAGGAGAAAGGTACCGGACCCTGGCAAAAGGAGAAAGGTACCGGACCCTGGCAAAAGATAAAGGTACCGGACCCTGGCAAAAGGAGAAAGGTACCGGACCCTGGCAAAAGGAGAAAGGTACCGGACCCTGGCAAAAGGAGAAAGGTACCGGACCCTGGCAAAAGGAGAAAGGTACCGGACCCTGGCAAAAGGAGAAAAATACCGGACCCTGGAAAAAGATAAAAGGTACCGGACCCCCAGAAAAAGGAGAAAGGTACCGGACCCCCGGAAAAAGAGGAAAAAACCCCGAAAAGACCGGATACCCCCCGGAAAAAGAGGGAAAACAAACCAGACCCCCGGAAAAAGAGGGAAACAAACCAGAACCCCCGGAAAAAGAGGGAAACAAACCAGACCCCCGGAAAAAGAAGGAAACGTACCGCACCACCAGAAAAAGGGGAAATGTACCGGATTCCTGGAAAAAGGGGAAACCTACTGGACTCCTGGAAGAGTTAGCAAATCTCCTGGACACTGTGGTGCCAAGGAGGCATTATTAGACACAGCACTGGTGTCCAAACAGTTAGTGGCGGCATAAAGGGGGCGGGGCCTGATGGGAAAGGGGGTTCTAAGAAGGGGGTGTGTAGCCCTTAAAAAAGACACAAGCCATTGTCTCCCAACACAATATTGGTAAGTGTGTATTATACAGACTCACCTTGTATACAGCCCAGAACCTCCCTGTATATAATGGAAGACCCTGCCCCAAATCCCCACACACACTGTATACAGACCCCAAAATTAATACAACCAATAATACATAGACCCTCTAACAATAGACCTCAGATGAGAACCCCTAAAAGGTACAGACCCGACACCCCCTAACAATATAAACCCAGACTCCCTACTAACAATTAGGGCTCTTGCCCACAGCTGTAGCTGTTTTTGCGGATCTGCAAAACATGTATACCGGCCGTGTGCGTTCTGCATCTATAGACCAGCCTCATCCTTGTCCGTAAAATCCTTTTCGAGGTTGTGGAATGGACATACAGATGCTGACAGCACAGTGAATGGGTCTGTATCCGACCCACATATAAATGGCGATCGGATGTGGGAAAAAAAATAAATAAATAAAAAACCACGGTCATGTGCATGAGCCCTTATGGAAAACCAAAAAATACCGCAGTATTCGAAAGTTCGAAAATAGACATCACAAAACAACTACAGCGCCCGAAAACCAATTCATGAGTTAATCTGTTACTTTACTATAAATACATAATATACAAAAACTAAATAAATCACAACTAAGAATTTACAGACCTCAGCTCCTCACCTCTCCCCGCTCCTGCACGGCCTCTCCCCCAGCACTTGCTGCAGACACTGTGCTACCTGGCGCCAGGAAGTTGCCTGCAGCAGCACCTGGGAGTGGAGGGAAGCGCAGGACTGGTGACAGGTGAGTGTATGGAACACCTGGGAGTGGAGGGAAGCACGGGACTGGTGACAGGTGAGTGTGGGGAATACCTGGGAGTGGAGGGAAGCACGGGCCTGGTGACAGGTGAGTGTGGGGAATACCTGGGAGTGGAGGGAAGCACGGGACTGGTGACAGGTGAGTGTATGGATCACCTGGGAGTGGAGGGAAGCCCAGGATCGGTGACAGGTGAGTGTGTGGAACACCTGGGAATGGAGGGGAAGAGCAGGCATCGGTGACAGATGAGTGTGCTGAAACACCTGGAGCGGAGGGAAGCCAGGATCGGTGACAGGTGAGTGTGTGGAATACCTGGGAGTGGAGGGAAGCGGACCAGGAATCAGTGGACAGGTGACAGTGAGTGTGTGGAATACCTGGAGCGGAGGGAAGCTCAGGACTGGTGACAGGTGAGTGTATGGAATACCTGGGAGCGGAGGGAAGTGCAGGATCAGTGACAGGTGAGTGTGTGTGGAATACCTGGGAGTGGAGGGAAGCGCTGGATCGGTGACAGGTGAGGGTGTGTGGAACACCTGGGAGTGGAGGAAGTTGCAGGATCGGTGACAGGTGAGTGTGTGGAACACCTGGGAGTGGAGGGAAGTGCAGGATCGGTGACAGGTGAGTGTGGGGAATACCTGGGAGTGGAGGGAAGCGCAGGATCAGTGTGACAGGTGAGTGTGTGGAACACCTGGGAGTGGAGGGAAGAGCTGGGATCGGTGACAGGTGAGTGTGTGGAACACCTGGGAGTGGAGGGAAGTGCAGGATCGGTGACAGGTGAGTGTGGGGAAACACCTGGGAGTTGGAGGGAAGTTGCAGGATCGGTGACAGGTGAGTGTTGGAACACCTGGGAGTGAGGAATGCAGGATCCGTGACAGGTGAGTGTGGGGAATACCTGGAGAGGAGGGCATGCGCAGGATCGGTGACAGGTGGACTGTGGGGAACACCTGGAAGTGGAGGAAGTGCAGGCATTCGGTGACAGGTGACTGTGGGGAACACCTGGAAGTGGAGGGAAGCGCTAGCAGGCCGCACAGCACACCACCAATCATCAGTGCCCGCGGTATCCGGTTCTCTCGCTGGATGTAGGAGATCACAGCTCCCTGTCACAGAGAAGCCTGGAGCAGAATTGTAGCTGCAGCTCTGGTTGTGACTGGAGTAGAGTATCTGAGAAGAGGAGAGTAGATCCCCAGCCGCGCCGTCGCCCACCTCCTCCTCAGGAGCAGCTCAGTAATGGTTATGTATTCAGCTTCCAGCGCTGTCATCCAATCATCCGCCATTGTGGAGGCCGCCTTTAGATACACAATGTAACGAGGGATCAGCTGCGAAGATCAGAGCTCCGATTTGAGCTGAATATGCGCAATCATGAAAAGTTCTGCAACTTTCTAATTGATGTTGACTTTTAATTATTCGCCATTTTCAACATCTCCGCTGGCTGTCAGGGAATGAAAACAGAGGCTGAAAAGCTGTACATATCATTCTCACAGCTGAGAGTTCGTCACACTTGCATCAGTCTCGGCCGTCCTCTGTGAGCTGAATAGACTGAAACTCCAAGCCGATACATGTTCACCTGCCCGATACATTGCCAACAAACTCTCAGGACAGAGAGAGAGGCTTGTGTTGTGTTGATGTGTTTACTTTGACAGTTCTTCACCATTCGCCCTTTTTCAAGATCTCTGCTTGCTGATACATTTCAACCATTTTCAAGATCACTGCAGGCAGATACATTTTCACTGTGCACCCCCCCCCCCCCCCCCAAAAAAAAAAAAAAAAAACCCAAACCATATCATATATATTCATATATATAAATTATAGCTCCATACAGTCCTGCTGCCACCTATGAACCCCCCAGCTGTTGCAGAACTACAATTCCCAGCATGCTCCGGTAAGCCCAGGGTGCATTCGGTTCAGATTATCACCTCATTTGAAGTAAACCTTACATAGCAGGGTTTATCCATTGCAGGGGCCGCTCATCACGACAAGGAAAGCTTTATTCATACGGTCGACCCCTGGACTGGTGAACACATGTATATGGATGGAGTCATATTCCAGGGTCTGACTGTAAACTGCAATGATGGAGAGTGACACCTAGTGGAGAGTTCAGGTACAGCACAAAGTGTCAAGCTGTTCATGAGGCTCTGTTCACACTGGTGTCATGGCTTCTGGTTTTAAAGGGCAGTAAAATCATAGAGGAGAAGAAATGCCCCTTCATGCTGGTACTTTTACCCCGCCCTGGAAGCTGTGTGATTTATTGTATGGTCATCTCATGCACTCTGATGCTCCTGAAAGGGGAGTTTGTAGCAAGGACCTTCAGGGCAGGTGCCAAGGTGGGTAGCCACTTTGCCTTGGCTGGGGTTTTTACAGTAGATTCAGCATACTAACCCAATGTACATGAAATATCCCCAATCCCTGCCCATACACTTCTCCCGCTTAGTGTCCCAACACCTTGTTCCCCCCAACCCAGGAAGAATGTCCTTTTTGTGCCCCCACCTAGTAGTGATGCCCCCTTACTGAACCCCTTACACCTAGAATCCAGGACCCTCCCGTTGGAACTTTCTGTGACCCATGTATTCAACTGGCAGTCACCCACAGAATAGGTCGGCGGTTGCTAGGAGACAAGAACCAGCGCAATGTCTGCTACCTATTATATGCAGCTGCTGCTTAGACTTTCAAGGCATTTTCCAGGCTTAGGCCCCTTTCACACGACAGTATTTTTTGCGGACTCCGATCCGCATTTTTCACATGAAAAATGCGGACCCATTCATTTCTATGGGTCCGCAAAAAATACTGAGAGCATACGGTGTGCTGTCCGCACCCGTATGCCCGTTCCGTAGCCCCGCAAAAAAAATAGAACATGTCCTATTCTTGTCCGCAAAATGGACAAGGATAGGCATTGTCACAATGGATCCGCAAAAAAAATGGATGCCATACGGACGGCATCCGTTTTTTTTGTGGATCCGCAATTTGCGGACCGCAAAACACAACGTTCGTGTGAAAGAGGCCTTATGCAAATAAAAAAAATATTCTGCAACTTTTTAATATATTTCGGGTTTCAACTGCTCACTGTTTTCAAGATACCTGCTTGCTGTCATTGACTGGAAGTATTCTTGTTTGCATTGACTGCCGAAAAAACTCATAATACGCTAATAAAATGTATGTGCTGCCCATTACAGTGTATCAGCTCTCACGTGTAAGAAGTCTCGCAGCACAGCAAGCAGAGATCTTGAACACAGTGAAGAATTGCAGCACAAAGTATATTTGAAAGTGGCGTAACTTTATTTGTACAATGACAGCTTTATTCATATAAATCAGGACAAACCCTTTAAATGTCTCTTCTTTCAAGTCTCAATCATCTAACCACCAGAGCTTGCAATCCGTTTGGCTGGAGTATTTCTAGTAGTTACCCTAAAAATGACAATTTATGGTTAAAATCAGGTCAGAATCCCCCCACCCCTTCCTCAAAGTGCGCACAAGCGGTGACCTTCCACTCATTAAACGACTGACCCTGGAAGCTCATGTTCTGCTGATCAAAGCCGGAGGTTTAGCAAAACTGGGGGAAAATTAACGCAGAAAATGAGGCCCCCCACTGGTAAAACGCGGCATGACAAGCACGTAGAGGAACCGGCAGCGGCTGAGCTCAAGGGGCGACGAATGAAGCTTCTGCAGCTTGCTGCTACACTTTTCGCTTTAATTCTTCATTGTTTTCAAGATCTCTGCTTGCTGTCAGGGAAAGTGAACCCTGTAAAGCCTTATTCACACGTCCGTGTCCGTGCTCAAATCCGGGAGCAGGTGGTCAGTGATGTATCCGAGAAGGATCCGTGTTGGGTCCGTGGGTCAGTGTTTTGCCGTCCGTGTTGCATCCGTGTTTCACTGACACTGAACAGCTGAAAAATAATTTTTCAAAGCATCTCTTCTTAATGATCCGTGAAACATGGATGCAACACGGATGGCATCCGTGAGGGATCCGTGGTTTTCACGGACTCATTGACTATAATGGGTGTGAGGGATCCGGGAACACGGATCAAGATAGGATGCATGCTAAAAACACGGACCGTGATGAAACACTGATGTCTGAATACTCACATTAAAATGAATGGGGACGTGGAGAACACGTACAGCACACGTCTGTGAAACACTGACGTGTGAATGAGGCTTAATCCGTGAGGAAATCCACCAGTGTAAGCCTCGTAAAATACGCGCGAGATTAGCAGTATGCAAACCTGACACGTGTGAAAAAACGCAAATGTCAGTAAAAGAAAATATATACCTGGCGAAAAAATGAAAAACCGCCAAAACAAAAAAACTGTGTGTTTAATCGCAATTTGCAGTCCGCAATGCACGGGCAACAACCATCACTTGAATGGGGTCCGCGATCAGCATCGGACAGTCCACATCGCAAGAAAGTAGAGCATGCACCGACCTTCTGGATTGCGGACCCATTCAAGTGATGCGGTGCCAGAGCGGTCGGGGCCCGTATTTTGCGGAGACGCTGTTTGCAAGCCGCAATACGGGAGCAGCTGGTACACGGTCGTGTGCATGAGCCCTAACACAGTAATCACAGCTCTCCCCATACATGTGTAATCATCCTCTATTTAGCAGAAAAAGTCACCATTCACTGACAGCAAGCAGTGATCCTGACTGTGAAAAGCAATGGCAAAAATATATCAGAAATGTTTCTGCACAGATTTGATTTCGATAAATAAAAAAATAAAAATAAAAAAAAATAAAAAAAAAATCAGTTTCTGGGAAAGCTGGGTGATGAGCAATATGGCGTCTGCTCCAGCTCCACAGGCTTTGTACCTCAGCTCTTTCACATTCCTGAATGGAAAGCGGGCGTCCCCCCAAATCTGGAAAAGCTGGGTCCCACCTGAAAACATGAGCGCCCTGAACAAGGCTGAGCGGCGCTCCTCGCCTGCGTGCCAGGGGCCCTTTTCCAAAAAATCTCGGAGGATCACAATATAACGAGGTGACGGGTTTAGAATTCTGTCAAATAACATGAGGGCATCAAGGAAATTCCTGATACATTATGTCAACGCCCCAGTATATACTGGAGGGGGGGGGGGGGGGTCGGCGGCTGCAAGATATACATTTTGCTTAAAGGGCTGATCCAGATGTGGCATTTCTCCTAACGATCACATCCTCTTTTTTAAAGCGTTCTCTAGTGCATGAACAGAATTCCATAAATTCAGTGAAGACTGACACACAGGTAAAACAGTGTTGCGGTGAAGGGAGAAGCAAATCTCCCCAAGGTGAGGGGGCTTACTGCATTAACTTTATACGGGATGTATGGCTCTGCTTCATCACATCTTCCTGGGTATGGAATAGAACGTCAGAACTGCAGTAAAGACTGACACTATAAAAAGGGAAAAGTGTGATAACTGTAACTCGCCATAACCATATACATTTATGTGCAGGGGAACGGAAGGTTTTGGGTGTGTCTGACCAGAGCTAGCCAGTGGTGGGAATAAGCTGGTGAAGGGGTTAACGGAGACTCTCGCAGCGGATTCCCAGCCCCTTCCAGAGGTCCTCACATAATTTTGGGAGCCTGAGGGTCTTTATAATCAACCGCAAAAGACAAAATGTCCCGGAGTTGCCGTAAAAAGTCTCTAAAAATAGTAGAAAAATATATATAGTGACAAGGAAGCAGAACCAGCGACTCCTCCTCCCTCTCCTGCATTTTCCATGTTGCAATCTTGCATTTTTCAAAGAAATCTGGCGACATGACGGCAGCGCTGTGTCGGGAGGGGACGATTGCACACCATAAAAATGTGTTTTTTTTTGGGGAGAGTCTTAAAGGAACACTCCTAGAAAAACACCCTTAAGGAGCTGGGGCATGACTGCTCTTTGGCGTTTTTCTTTCTGTCATGCTCCGCCCCTCCAATGAGCTAAAAGGGGACTCCCATCAAATGTTGCTCTGGACCACTGCCAACTATGACATTGCTGTGGGGCCTGCGCAGCACTTGCCCCCATGACTACCATCCATTAAATCCGAGAGGCACAAACCCACCAGGAGCATCCGCTCCTCTCTGTGCCCCCCTGGACAGGCCATAGTAACACTAAGAATAAGAAAAGATACTGAGACTCGTCCAATGCGGCAGACACCAGCGTATAACAGTATCCAGAGCCCTTGCTTTGGGGCAGATCCATCATGAAGTTATTACACAGGCACTATACTAAGCTGGTGGCTCTCCGGGCCCCACACGCTCATCTCCACCAGGATCCAACATCCCTGCGTAATATAATAAAAAACAGGAAGCCGCAAGAGACACGGGCAATGTATGAATGCTTCACTGTGGACCCATATATTAGCACATATTCTGGTCATTTCAGAGCGCTTAGATCTCCCTCCATACACTGTAAATTTTGTGTACAAGAATATAACAACTATAATACTGCTTCTATGTACAAGAATATAACTACTATAATACTGCTCCTATGTACAAGAATATAAATACTATAATACTGCTCCTATGTACAAGAATATAACTACTATAATACTGCTCCTATGCACAAGAATATAACTACTATAATACTGCCTCCTATGTACAAGACTATAACTACTATAATACTGCTCCTATGTACAAGAATATAAATACTATAATACTGCTCCTATGTACAAGAATATAACTACTATAATACTGCTCCTATGTACAAGAATATATAACTATAATACTGCTCCTATGTACAAGAATATAAACTACTATAATACTGCTCCTATGTACAAGAATATAACTACTATAATACTGCTCCTATGTACAAGAATATAACTACTATAATACTGCTCCTATGTACAAGAATATAACTACTATAATACTGCTCCTATGTACAAGAATATAAATACTATAATACTGCTCCTATGCACAAGAATATAACTACTATAATACTGCTCCTATGTACAAGAATATAACTACTATAATACTGCTCCTATGTACAAGATAATATAACTACTATAATACTGCTCCTATGTACAAGAATATAACTACTATAATACTGCTCCTATGTACAAGAAATATAACTACTATAATACTGCTCCTATGTACAAGAATATAAACTACTATAATACTGCTCCTATGTACAAGAATATAACTACTATAATACTGCTCCTATGTACAAGAATATAACTACTATAATACTGCCCCTATGTACAAGAATATAACTACTATAATACTGCCCCTATGTACAAGATATATAACTACTATAATACTGCTTCCTATGTACAAGAATATAACTACTATAATACTGCTCCTATGTACAAGAATATAACTACTATAATACTGCTCCTATGTACAAGAATATAACTACTATAATACTGCCCCTATGTACAAATATATAACTACTATAATACTGCTCCTATGTACAAGAATATAACTACTATAATACTGCTCCTATGTACAAGAATATAACTACTATAATACTGCTCCTATGTACAGGAATATAACTACCATAATACTGCTCCTATGTACAAGAATATAACTACTATAATACTGCTCCGATGTACAAGAATATAACTACTATAATACTGCTCCTATGTACAAGAATATAACTACTATAATACTGCTCCTATGCAAGAATATAACTACTAAATACTGCTCCTATGTGCAAGAATATAACTACTAAAATACTGCTCCTATGTACAAGAAATTATAACTACTTAATACTGCTCCTATGTACAAGAAAGAATATAACTACTTTAATACTGCCTTCCTATGTACAAGAATATAACTACTATAATACTGCCTCCTATGTACAAGAATATAACCACTATAATACTGCTCCTATTACAAATACTGCTCCTATGTACAAGAATATAACTACTATAATTACTGCCTCCTATGTACAAGAATATAACTACTATAATACTGCTCCTATGTACAAGAATATAACTACTATAATACTGCTCCTATGTACAAGAATATAATACTATAATACTGCTCCTATGCTACAAGAATATAACTACTATAATACTGCTCCTATGTACAAGAATATAACTACTATAATACTGCCTCCTATGTACAAGACTATAACTACTATAATACTGCTCCTATGTACAAGAATATAACTACTATAATACTGCTCCTATGTACAAGAATATAACTACTATAATACTGCTCCTATGTACAAGAATATAACTACTATAATACTGTTCCTATGTACAAGAATATAACTGCTATAATACTGCTCCTATGTACAAGAATATAATTACTATAATACGGCTTCCAATAAACCAGGAGGAGTCTGTTCTTGTCCCAAGAGGAGTGGTCTCTTCATGAGACAAACATTTTAGTATCAAATTATGTGGCAGTCACCATCCTCGGGTTCTAGGCCATTTCTGGTGTCCCATTCAGCAGGTGTAGTTGTGGTGCCTCATGCATCCATATAGGTAGCACATAACTAAGGCCAACTCTATGAAGAAAGTTAAGCAATAGTATATAGAAATTTACTGCAAAAAACTACCGCACACAGTATCAGGGTTACTCCATCATACTGGGCGATGTATAGTAAACACCAGAAAGCATATGGTTTGCCCTAAAGAGAGTTTTGACCGGTCCGGGCACAGGGGAAGTGTTACATTCCCGACTCAACATCTGGCTAAGGAGATGATGACGAAGTGCACAGGGAATAATATCCGAGAAGAGCCGCCATAAATCATTCCACTGTGAGGAACATCAAGAAGAACGTTTCTTCACTCTCCAGCTAAGGACTGAGAGGAAATTCCTTGCGTGTTTCATCTCTATGTCCTATTTTTAGGAGGGGTAAAAAAGAAAAAATTTTGTTTAGAAATTTTTATTTTTAGAGTACGTTTTCACTGGCTCCAAATGTAATATCTCCTGTAATAAAATTAATGGAGCCTGGCCACCTCATATTATTTTGTCATATTATAGACAAAAATAGGAAACGGGATCTCAATACCTAAAATAGTAGGTTACTGCGGAGGACACACATTTGCTATGGCAATGAGATTTTTAAACGGCATAACAAGTCATCACAGAGCCAGATAAAACTATGACTAATGGTGATCAGCCATCAGCAGCAAGGGAGCCCAGAATACTGAGTGTAAAATAGCTAAATCTACTGGTCCTTTAAATCCAAGCTCCTTGTGGGAGGTCCTATTACAAGCCCCACCCACGAGCAGATATAAGCACAGAAATCATTGTTCATCTGCCTTTTCTTCTCTGCATCTATGACTGCCCTACATTTTTTTTCTGTCTCTGACCACTTTCTGGAGGTGGGGCCCTTGATTTGCTGATCCAGGGTAGTCACACCCCGGAGTACAGTAAACAAAAATTTTGTCTCTATGCATGTTCCAAATATCCAGTCACCAGGACAAGCGGGTAACATGTATTGTACAGGGGTCTCGGGGAGCGTGTATTGTACAGGGGTCTCGGGGAGCATGTATTGTACAGGTGTCTCGGGGAGCGTGTATTGTACAGGGGTCTCATGGAACATGTATTGTACAGGGGTCTCATGGAGCATGTATTGTACAGGGGTCTCATGGAGCATGTATTGTACAGGGGTCTCATGGAGCATGTATTGTACAGGTGTCTCGGGGAGCGTGTATTGTACAGGTGTCTCATGGAACATGTATTGTACAGGTGTCTCATGGAACATGTATTGTACAGGGGTCTCATGGAGCATGTATTGTACAGGGGTCTCATGGAGCATGTATTGTACAGGGGTCTCGGGGAGCATGTATTGTACAGGTGTCTCGGGGAGCGTGTATTGTACAGGGGTCTCATGGAACATGTATTGTACAGGGGTCTCATGGAGCATGTATTGTACAGGGGTCTCATGGAGCATGTATTGTACAGGGGTCTCATGGAGCATGTATTGTACAGGTGTCTCGGGAGCGTGTATTGTACAGGTGTCTCATGGAACATGTATTGTACAGGTGTCTCATGGAACATGTATTGTACAGGGGTCTCATGGAGCATGTATTGTACAGGGGTCTCATGGAGCATGTATTGTACAGGGGTCTCGGGGAGCATGTATTGTACAGGGGTCTCGGGGAGCATGTATTGTACAGGGTCTCGGGGAGCATGTATTGTACAGGGGTCTCGGGGAGCGTGTATTGTACAGGGGTCTCGGGGAGCGTGTATTGTACAGGGGTCTCGGGAGCGTGTATTGTACAGGGGTCTCGGGGAGCATGTATTGTACAGGGGTCTCGGGGAGCGTGTATTGTACAGGGGTCTCGGGGAGCGTGTATTGTACAGGGGTCTCGGGGAGCGTGTATTGTACAGGGGTCTCGGGGAGCATGTATTGTACAGGGGTCTCGGGGAGCATGTATTGTACAGGGGTCTCGGGGAGCATGTATTGTACGTACAGGGGTCTCGGGGAGCATGTATTGTACAGGGGTCTCGGGGAGCGTGTATTGTACAGGGTCTCGGGGAGCGTGTATTGTACAGGGGTCTCGGGAGCAGTATTGTACAGGTGTCTCGGGGAGCATGTATTGTACAGGGGTCTCATGGAGCATGTATTGTACAGGGGTCTCGGGGACATGTATTGTACAGGGGTCTCGGGGAGCATGTATTGTACAGGGGTCTCGGGAGCATGTATTGTACAGGGGTCTCGGGGAGCATGTATTGTACAGGGGTCTCGGGAGCATGTATTGTACAGGGGTCTCGGGGAGCACGTATTGTACAGGGGTCTCGGGGAGCACGTATTGTACAGGGGTCTCGGGACATGTATTGTACAGGGGTCTCGGGAGCATGTATTGTACAGGGGTCTCGGGGAGCTGTATTGTACGGGGCTCGGGGAGCGTGTATTGTACAGGGGTCTCGGGGAGCGTGTATTGTACAGGGTCTCGGGGAGCGTGTATTGTACAGGGGTCTCGGGGAGCGTGTATTGTACAGGGGTCTCGGGGAGCGTGTATTATACCGGTGAATTGACCTCACATCATGGCGACCAGGTATTGACCAGGTGTAGTTGGTGTCACATAAATTAGATTTTGGATGGAATATTCCTTATTGCTGTGGCCAGTACATAACTACTAGAAGCCTATTAATAATACTAAAACTACTAAGTGCCTTTGTCAGGCAGAGGAGGATGATGGGTGCTGTGATCCAGGTATACACCGAGATGATGCTGCAGGTCACACCCCAGGTTACTTGGTATCTGAAGTCTACATGCCCATGTTTACTTTTCTGCGCTCGTCTTGGAATGGGTCTGAAGGATGTCACAGACCGGGTGATGGGGTGAGGGCACTGATCTGGAGGAGCGAGTCACACTGTGCCAGGGCACAGAACCCAAAGGCGGCCAACACAATGTGCTGCAGTACCGAAAACCAGGAGGAAATGATCACAGTCACAATGTCAGCTGCTATTACCAGGAGTAGTTACAGAGGAACTCTCCACTTACTGCTCAGTACATAGGAGAGGAAGAAAAAGCGGGGCAATGACCGATCACTGATCCAGAAATGGGGACACTCGAGGTACAGGATAATGACACTGACACTCGGGGTACAGGATAATGACACTGACACTCGGGGTACAGGATGATGACACTGACACTCGAGGTACAGGATAATGACACTGACACTCGGGGTACAGGATAATGACACTGACACTCGGGGTACAGGATAATGACACTGACACTCGGGGTACAGGATAATGACACTGACACTCGAGGTACAGGATAATGACACTGACACTCGGGGTACAGGATAATGACACTGACACTCGGGGTACAGGATAATGACACTGACACTCGGGTACAGGATAATGACACTGACACTCGGGTACAGGATAATGACACTGACACTCGGGGTACAGGATAATGACACTGACACTCGGGGTACAGGATAATGACACTGACACTCGGGGTACAGGATTATGACACTGACACTCGGGGTAATGACACTGTCACATACAACCGACATAATACTGTCATACTACCATATTTATAAACAAATCTTACCATATAGATCCCACCTAATACCACCATATAGTACCAAGATAATACCACTATATAAAGCTCATATAATACAGCTATGTAGCGCCAGGATACTATTACCATATACAGTCCATATAATACTGCCTGAACTGTCAGAAAGAGCAAAAACAATACTGCCATATACCAACCCACATAATACCACCACACAATGTCACATACAACCCACATAATACTGCCATACTATCATATTTTGCAAAATCTTACCATATAGATCCCACCTAATACCACCAGATAGTGCCAAGATAATACCACTATATACAGCTCAAATAATACTGCCTTGTAGCACCAGGATACTTTTACCATACACAGTCCATATAATACTGCTACCTAGCCATATAGTGCCAGAATTATATTACTATAAACAGCTTAGATAATACTGCCTGAACTGTCATTAAGAGCAAAAACAATACTGCCATATACAGCCCACATAATACCACCACACAATAATGTCACATACAATCGACATAATACTGACATACTATCATATTCGTGCAAAATCTTACCATATAGATTCCACCTAATAATATAGTGACAAGATAATACCAGTATATAAAGCTCATAAAATACTGCCATTTAGCACCAGGATACTATTACCATATACAGTCCATATAATACTGCCACGTTGCCATATAATGCCAGGATAACATTACTATATAAATGTTGATGATACCATACAGAGTCCCCATAAAACTATTATATTGTGCCAAGATTATACCGGCATATACGACTCACATAATATTGCCAGGATATTACCATATGCATCTCACATAGTACTGCCATATAGTGGCAAGACAACACTGTCATATACAACCTACATAATACTGCCATACTACCATGTAGTAGCAAGATGTTATCGTGTACCAAATATTTCCATGACAATACTGCCATATACAGCTCACTTAGTAATGTCAGGTAGTGCCAGGATCATATTACCATATACAGCCCATATAATACTGCCATATTAAAATATAGTGGCTAGATATCACCATATAGATTCCACGTAAGTCCACCATATACAGCTCACATGGTACCACCATTTAGTCCCAACTGATATGAGGTATCCGTATAATAATCACCAAAAGAGGCCACATAATTTGGCCATATAGTTCCTGCATGCATATACCACTAAATAATACTAGCATATAAACAATTCTTGCCTATGGAGCCCAAACATAACACTGCCATATAGTGCCTAGACAATGTTGATGTATACTGCCCAAATAATATGGCCAAACTGTCATATTGTGCCAAGACACTATTACCATTTACAGTCCACAATACTTTATTTAGCCCTGGTTAGCAGTATTGTGTGGAAAATATATAGCAATGTTATATAGGCAATGTAAGGCGGTATTATGTGGCCAAGCAAAGGCAGTTTTGTTTGGGCCTGGGTGATAGTATTTGTTTACGAAATATATGGCAACGTTATATAGGCATTGTATTGTAGTATTATTTGGATACTGTGTGATGGTATTATTTAGGCAATCTATGGCGATACTACTGTATATTTGGTTGGAAATATATGGCAACGTTATATAGGCACTGCATGGCGGTATTATGTGCCCAACGAATGGTTGTTTTGTTTGGGCCTGGGTGTCAGTATTGTGTAAAAAAATAAATAATATATGGCAACGTTATGTGACATGGGCACTGCATGGTGTACTGTGTGATGGCAGTATTACCTGGACGCTGACTGACAGCATAATGTAGGCACTGTATGAAAGTATTACATTGTGACTGACACAACTTCTTTGCATTTTTATTTAAAAATCTTAGTGCCACAGAGCAGCCAACTCCCGCTCTGCCCCTCCCCATTAAATTACTAGACATCGGCTGCAAATTGTCCCATCGTTCCCACTAAGTCGTAATCTCTCGCTTTCCAGGAAAACGATTATGAGATTTATAATATTGAGTCAAGGAATTAGAGACATCTTGTCAAACAGACGACAGGGAGCGAGTGAGTGCCGCTATAACAAGATCAAATTATGAAAATTAATATTCACTTAGATTAAGTGCGGTATAGTAGTATCAGACTGAACGAAAGGGCGACTCCAAAAGAGTGACAGGAATCGGAGAGGAAAACTCCGTATATTACACTGGAAGGACATAACATACATCTAATACACCGCTCAGTACATACCTTCTGTATATTAGCTCTATCCTACTTCATTGGCGGCACAGTATTATAGTAGTTATATTCTTGTACATAGGAGCAGTATTATAGTAGTTATATTCTTGTACATAGGAGCAGTATTATAGTAGTTATATTCTTGTACATAGGAGCAGTATTATAGTAGTTATATTCTTGTACATAGGAGCAGTATTATAGTAGTTATATTCTTGTACATAGGAGCAGTATTATAGTAGTTATATTCTTGTACATAGGAGGCAGTATTATAGTAGTTATATTCTTGTACATAGGAGCAGTATTATAGTAGTTATATTCTTGTACATAGGAGCAGTATTATAGTAGTTATATTCTTGTACATAGGAGCAGTATTATAGTAGTTATATTCTTGTACATAGGAGGCAGTATTATAGTAGTTATATTCTTGTACATAGGAGCAGTATTATAGTAGTTATATTCTTGTACATAGGAGGCAGTATTATAGTAGTTATATTCTTGTACATAGGAGCAGTATTATAGTAGTTATATTCTTGTACATAGGAGCAGTAATTATAGTAGTTATATTCTTGTACATAGGAGCAGTATTATAGTAGTTATATTCTTGTACATAGGAGGCAGTTGTACATATAGGAGCAGTATTATAGTAGTTATATTCTCGTACATAGGAGCAGTATTATAGTAGTTATATTCTCGTACATAGGAAGCAGTATTATAGTTAGTTATATTCTTGTACATAGGAGCAGTATTATAGTAGTTATATTCTTGTACATAGGAGCAGTATTATAGTAGTTATATTCTCGTACATAGGAGCAGTATTATAGTAGTTATATTCTCGTACATAGGAGCAGTATTATAGTAGTTATATTCTTGTACATAGGAGGCAGTATTATAGTAGTTATATTCTTGTACATAGGAGGCAGTATTATAGTAGTTATATTCTTGTACATAGGAGCAGTATTATAGTAGTTATATTCTTGTACACAGGTGCAGTATTATAGTAGTTATATTCTTGTACACAGGTGCAGTATTATAGTAGTTATTGTATATCTGAGATGTATTACAGTAATTATATTAAAATTTTATTGTTAATTCAAATGTCAAGATCTCTGGTAGTTGCCAGTGAATGATGAAAAAAAATATTTGTAGAACCATTGTTTCTAGGATATAATATGGTGCTGCACATGTGGTAGCAGGGAGAACCTATAGGTCAGTATTACATAACTGTAGAGACTCTGTGTGCCACCTGATTCTGTACTTAAAAGCCCATAGATTTTGTCAGATATCTGTATACCGTAGTTACTGTGCTCGGCCCTGTAATAGTGTACAGTATGTAGCTGAATGACTGATCCAGTCTTAAAGTGAAAGTGTATTCATGTATAACTTTACCTGCTTTATACTACAGGTCGCATTCAGAGAACTAGCTTTTTTTTTCTATAAATCAATAGCTTTATTTATATATCTGTACAGTCCTTGTAATCATAAATGCAATTTCTATAGGACAACCAAGAGCCCCCGAAGCGGTCACTGATTCATCAAACAAGCAAGTAGTGATATAAGCAGCTTTTTAAATAAACTTTATTGACACCTAATGAGAACCTGGTTAACGGCCATCTAATGGGGATTCGGTGCAGTGGACATTATAAGACTTCGGCAGTGTGATGACCTGGGTGCGCTTATTAATTAGCGTTACACCGAGCACTTTCCCTTTCACCACAGAGCTTATTTTATGCACAGATTGCGTTACCCAAATCTGGCTCCGACACAAGGATTTGTGAGCGGAATCCCCACTGGATATTAACACTTTCATGGCGGCCTTGTGTCGCTGCCTGTTAGACTGCCGACACTGTCAGTAGGGGCAAGGACAGTATCACCCTCTAAATAGACGAGGCCTAAATGTTTGCTAACATTGGGTTTCCTGCCTCATGAATAAAATGCCAAAACTGCAGTAAAGACTGACACACAAGCAGGTCAGTAGAAGAGAAGAAGAATATAGCTTTACATCTTCTTTACAACCACTGCCTGAAAGTGAAATCATCTGGGACAGTATTGGTTGTCACCCAGCTTTCCCAGGTTCAGATCCAGCTGAATGGAAAGGATTTATATTTAGGTTTTGTTTTTTTAATTTTAGGAGGAAATGCTCGACGGCTTTGATGTAAGAAAATCCCAATTCTTAGTGGGACGCTGCACCCGGGGGACGGCTGCGCTCTCACGCACGGAGCCCCGGAGAAGATGGCGTATGACTGTAAATGGTCATATTTTATAATTTTTTTATAATCTGATTCCTCCACCGCCAGAGTGGGCCCCACCACATGTAAACAGCACATGTAACCCGTGTTCTTAATATGTACAGCGGGTTAACTCTTCAGTTGCCAGGTAGGAAAGAATTCCATCCCCTAATATATCAAAAACAACGTGTCAGCCATTGCATCAATATCATTTATAGGATGATTCCAGAATAATGTATTTACACACAAGATGAGCGAGAGCAGCGGTCAGACACCGGGGGGAGTGTATGGCAGCTCCGGAGACAGCAGCTCAGCAGTATCACACAGGATAGGATTAGATACACAGCTCAGCAGACAGTATCACACATAAGATTAGATACACAGCTCAGCAGACAGTATCACACATGAGAGGATTAGATACACAGTTCAGCAGACATTATCACACAGGACAGGATTAGATACACAGCTCAGCAGACAGTATCACACAGGATAGGATTAGATACACAGCTCAGCAGACAGTATCACACAGGATAGGATTAGATACACAGCTCAGCAGACAGTATCACACATGATAGGATTAGATACACAGCTCAGCAGACAGTATCACATAAGATTAGATACACAGCTCAGCAGACAGTGTCACACACAAGTTTAGATACTGTATCATCTGATGTAGGACTATATAACGGGGTCCATACACACTAGAGGAGCTCGGTGATTTTGGCAGGGTCAGTTCACTATATATTGTACATGTATATGATGGGTCAGGAGGAATAGTATTAGGTAGCAGAATTATGAATACAGCTCTGGATTATAACATACATAGTCACACACCTCTACATATAAATATATATACTGCAGAAATCACTTAGAAATGTGCTCTTTCACGTTATCGTTCACTATTAAGCAGGCACCAGCCGTCACTGTAAAAAAAACACAGCGTGAAACCTGCGGCAAGACGCCAAGTGTGAACACAGCCACACTATGGGATGTTTGGCGCCACTTCTATACGAGCCTCATCATTGTTTCCGCAGTAGGGGCCCCATGATCTGTTATGACCATATATGAGCATCCAGGGGCCGAAAATTTCCCTGACAGCCCCCATGACCCTCTCGGTCAGCTCATATCTGTGTGAGCCCCCCCATCACCGTACCTCAGGCCTATTCCACTAATTCAGCCATTTTCTCCAGCAGAGCTGAGATCAGCGGTAGAGATAAGCCTGCGCCGCTCCCCACCGCGGTGACAGCTCAATGTCAGCTCATTGTGCAAGGCTTTACCTTGTATAAACACAAGACGTGGGGCGGGGGAGGGGGCGATGAGCTCAGCGCCTTGTGAGGGGATGAGGCGCTATTATAATACATGAGGCCATTTATTATCGGAGGCCGTGGGTTGCAACCTGTGGCTCTCCTGGAAGTACAACTCCTGACATCAGGGCATGCTGGGAGTTGCAGTAAGGCCATAAGCATTTACCTCTAACTATGACACAACAAACCCCCACCCCCAAAAATACCCCTACCCCTAAACCGGTCCGGTTACTCAAGGATATGGGCTGTATGTGTCACTGGTGTCAGCAGACAATAGAGGGGTTATCCAAGAGCTAGGCCTCATGCACACATCCGTCATTGGTTGCTCGGATGCCGTGCACTCAGCAGGACAGGTTTTCACGGACTGTGGTCCTCGGATGTCTGAATGAGACCTAAGAAAACAAACATGGCTGCTTTCTGCACCACACCTGTCGTCCCCAGGTTGTATCTAATTTTGCAGCTCAGCTCCATTGAAGTAAAAAGTTATAAGCTGCAATACCACTTATAACCTGTAGACAGGAGTGGCGCTGTTTTGGAAAGATAGTGGACATGATTTTCCAATCCTGGGCAAACCCCTAAAGAATATTACAGAAGAGAAGAGACAGTCTCTTTAAAGGGTATGTCCATCATTGGACAAAAATACAGTTTTAGGCCTCTCACACACGACCGTGTTTCACGGCCCGATACGGGCCGTGAAAGCTCAACCTGTGCTCCCCCAGAGGACGGGAGCGCATGGCGTCATTAGTTGCTATGACGCCGTGCGCTTCCTGAGGCAGCCGCCGTACAGTGAAACACTGTATACGAACGTGTACATTGTTTCACTGTACAGCGGCGGCCTCAGGAAGCGCACGGCGTCATAGCAACCAATGACGCCGTGCGCTCCCGTCCTCTGGGGGAGCACAGGTCAGGCTTTCACGGCCCGTATCGGGCCGTGAAACACGCTCGTGTGTGAGAGGCCTTATACTGTGGAGTCACTGTGTCCATACATTACTTATCCTGTACTGATCCTGAGTTACATCCTGTATTATACTCCAGAGCTGAACTCACTATTCTGCTGGTGATGTCACTGTGTACATACATTACTTATACTGTACTGATCCTGAGTTACATCCTGTATTATACTCCAGAGCTGCACTCACTATTTTGCTGGTGCAGTCACTGTGTACATACATTACTTATCCTGTACTGATCCTGAGTTACATCCTGTATTATACGCCAGAGCTGCACTCACTATTCTGCTGGTGAAGTCACTGTGTACATACATTACTTATCCTGTACTGATCCTGAGTTCCATCCTGTATTATACTCCAGAGCTTCACTCACTATTCTGCTGGTGCAGTCACTGTGTACATACATTACTTATCCTGTACTGATCCTGAGTTCCATCCTGTATTATACTCCAGAGCTGAACTCACTATTCTGCTGGTGAAGTCACTGTGTACATACATTACTTATTCTGTACTGATCCTGAGTTACATCCTGTATTATACTCCAGAGCTGCACTCCCTATTCTGCTGGTGCAGTCACTGTGTACATACATTACTTATCCTGTACTGATCCCGAGTTACATCCTGTATTATACTCCAGAGCTGCACTCACTATTCTGCTGGTGCAGTCACTGTGTACATACATTACGTATCCTGTACTGATCCTGAGTTACATCCTGTATTATACTCCAGAGCTGCACTCACTATTCTGCTGGTGCAGTCACTGTGTACATACATTACTTATCATGAGTTACATCCTGTATTATACTCCAGAGCTGCACTCACTATTCTGCTGGTGAAGTCACTGTGTACATACATTACATTACTTATCCTGTACTGATCCTGAGTTACATCCTGTATTATACTCCAGAGCTGCACTCACTATTCTGCTGGTGCAGTCACTGTGTACATACATTACTTATCATGAGTTACATCCTGTATTATACTCCAGTGCTGCACTCACTATTCTGCTGGTGCAGTCACTGTGTACATACATTACTTATCCTGTTCTGTGAACGACATTTCATTGTGTTAGCGGTGATGTTATTATGTGCTGTAATGAAATGAGCGGGGGCCGGTCCAGACATCAGGTACCAGAACAGCCGTCCAGTAATACAATTACGGCTCCTAACGAGAAAATGACATAATGGGACGATGCGTTCTGGCCCGGTGCGCGGCTCGGGGTCTGGACAATCTCCACAGCGGAGACTCGCAGGAACCTCGCTGACAGGAGCACAGACTGCTGTGAAGTAAGAGCAGCTAAAGCGGAAGCACAGACGTAAAAAATAATTACACCCTCTAAATGCAGCGACATGTGATCCCGAGGGTCTGACTGCCGGGACTGTCCTGAGAACTGAGGGACCATGGCCAGGGACATAGTCATAGCACACGCACCCGGGCCCCATTCATGACCAGTGGGAAAGGGGACAAATTACATGTCTCCCTTGTGTTGTGTGAAATAAACCTATAAAGGCCCAAAGTCTGTAAATATAAGGAAATGTTAGTAGGTATTACAAGAAGAGCTGTCCTTATGACATCACTTCCTGTCTGTGCTCTAATCCTGGTCAGCACTATCATAGTGATCTTGCCTGGCGCTAAATCGTCAGTCTCATCAATAACTAGAGCCTAAATAGTGACAGTGCTATAGCCAGAGCAAAGGCAGTAAGAGTTGTCATAGGGGTAGATAGTCAGAGCAAAGGCAGGAAGGGTTGTCATAGGGGTAGATAGTCAGAGCAAAGGGAGGAAGGGTTGGCATAGGGGCAGATGGTCAGAGCAAAGGCAGGAAGGGTTGGCATAGGGGCAGATGGTCAGAGCAAAGGCAGGAAGGGTTGTCATGGGGCAGATGGTCAGAGCAAAGGCAGGAAGGGTTTTCATAGGGGCAGATGATCAGAGCAAAGGCAGGAAGGGTTGTCATAAGGGCAGATGATCAGAGCAAAGGCAGGAAGGGTTGTCATAGGGGCACAGGGCAACGGCAGGAATGGTTGTCATAGGGGCACAGGGCAAAGGAAGCAAGGTTTGTCATAGGGGCACAGAGCAAAGCCAGGAAAGGTTGTCATAGGGGCAGATGACCAGAACAAAGGCCGGAAGGGTTGTCATAGGGGCGGAGGGCCAGAACAAAGGCGGTAAGGCTTTTTTTTTTTATAGGGACTGATGGTCAGGGCAAAGGCAGTAAGGGTTGTTGTAGGGGCAGATGGCCAGAACAGAGGCAGGAAGGGTTGTCATAGGGGCAGAGGGCCAGAGCAGAGGCAGGAAGGGTAGTCAGTAAGTTGGATGGCCAGAGCAAAGACAGGAAGGGTTGCAATAGGGGCACATGGCCAGAACAAAGGCAGGAAGGGTAGTCAGAGGGTTGGTGGTCAGAGAAAAGGCAAGGAAGAATTGTCATAGGGAAAAATGCCCAGAACAAAAGTAGTAAGGGTTGTCATAGGGGCAGATTTGCTCATGGGTGCAGTCTTTTAAGAAATGTTCTGAGAAAACCAGTGCAAGAAGGGCACGTTTTTCATGCAGAAACCCCCTTTCCACCCATCCCGACCTTTTAGGACTCTGGGAAAGCTGAGTGACAACTGGAGTGCTCTCTCTTGTTTATTATATGAGTTCCTATGATCACCACATAACAGGGCATAACAGTAAATCTCTATGGAGACTATTGCGGCGGGTTATATATACACAGTCATATATGTGTTTACTTTCAGCTCCGCGCGTCATACGCTGGGTTATATCTATTTATTACTGCGGCAGACGGAGGAAGCGGAGGCATGGCGAGGATTATACAGCAGTCACACCACCACCACATCCTCTAATATTTATTGTGAAATGCAGTTTTCTTAGTGTCCACTAGATGTCAGCACACTGGAATACAGCTCAGCATCTCCTTTTACAGCTTGCTGTGAAGCAAGAACAGTTTCATAGTCTGAATGAGGATTGAGCCCAGGAATGATGGTTTGCTCTCACATGTAAGCCATGAGCCGGTGTGCAGCAGATGTGCCGTAGTATATTGTTTCTCGTAACGCAAGATGTCATTACACGCTTAGAGCGGAAGTCTCAACTCATGAATAGTGTAAGATATAGACAACCATATCTTGTGGGCGGTCGGATCTGGAGAAGACATGGTTTCGATTAAGATCTCCACATGTGCTTGTCATATAATGGGAGTCTATGGCTTAGCACTTTGTGCCTCATGCCTCGTCATCTCCAAAATGTCTTCTTTGGAGCAGAACTTGAGAATAGTTTAAAAATTTTTTGGATATAGTACAAGTGGAGCAATTAAAGATCTTCACTAGGGACACTTAATTTTTTGCTAAGATGAAGGACCAGAGATGGAGATTGTCATGTCTGCCCAAAAAAAAAACAAAAGTTTTTGCATGGAGTTTCAAAAATTTTCAAAAAGTTGTGGTACCTAAAGAATTTTCATGTTCTTGTTTGGGCCTGACTGGTGAGGTTATGGTGGAACCCACCTAAACTTTTTTAAACGTTGTGAGATTGCGATGAAACCCTTCAAAAATGTTTGAAAAGTTGTGTGACCTAAAGGATTCTCATCGTCTTGGATGGACCCAACTGATGAGGTCATAATGGAACTCTTCAAAACTTCTTGAAATGTTGTGGGACCTAAGGGATTTCCATTGTATTATTTGGGCCTGACTGGTGAGGTTTTGATGGAATCCATTTAATCTTTTTTAAATGTTATGAGATTGTAATGAACTTTTCAAAAATGTTTGAAAAGTTGTGTGACCTAAAGGATTCTCATCGTCTTGGATGGAGCCAACTGATGAGGTCATGATGGAACTCTTCAAAACTTCTTGAAATGTTGTGGAACCTAAGGGATTTCCATTGTCTTTTTTAGGCCTAACTGGTGAAGTTATGATGCACCCTTCAAAACATTTTAAAAATTAGTTGGATCAAAGAGATTTTCATTCTCTTTTTGGGCCTGACTTGTGAGGTAACTCTTCAAAAAATTTTTTTTCAAGTTGTAGAACCTAAAGGATTCTCATGGTCTTGGATGGACCCAACTGGTGAGGTCATGATGGGAAACTTCAAAACTTCTTGAAATGTTGAAGAACCTAAAGCATTTCCATTGTCTTGTTTAGGACTGACTGGTGAGGTTATGATGGAACCCATATAAACCTTTCAAAAACTGTGAGACCTAAAAGATTTCTATTGTCTTGTTTCAGCCTCACTGGTGAGGTTATGATTCACCCTTCAAAACTTTTTTTAAAAATTAGTGGGATCAAAGAGATTTTCATTTTTTGTTTGGGCCTGACTTGTGAGGCAACTCTTCAATTTATTTTTAAAAGTTGTAGTACCTTAAGGATTCTCATAGTCTGGTTGGACCTAACTGGTGAGGTCATGATGGAACCCTTCAAAACTTCTTGAAAAGTTGTGGGACCTAAGGGATTTCTATTGACTTGTTCGGGCCTGACTGGTGAGGTTATGATGGAAGAAATTCATCTTTTCAAAACTTTTCAAAATGTTGTGGGACTTTCATTATCATGAGGTAATGATGCAACCCTCAAAACGTTGTGTGACCTAAGGGGTTTCATAGTCTTATTTGGATCCAACTGGTGAGAGTATAATGCAACCCTTCATGGGTTTTAAATCAAGCACGCTTATCTCATGTGTCATATCGATCAATGGGGTGGAGGGTATTTTTGACCAAAAAAATGCATCCTAAGTGGTCCCATGTGAGACAAGGTGAGACCATGGTACTTAATTCTTTCTGACAGCTCTGAGGGTTATATCACAAGTGTAATATAGTAGAAGGTATTATAAACATATTCTGGCCCAGGCCAAACAAAAACATCTGCAGAGAATTTTTTTTTTATTTTTTTGAGTTATTTAGCAGACCAGCCCCCCCAGCTCCCTCTTTCTTCTGCCATCTGATTTAATGGCTGGTTGTCTGCGGAATCATTATGCGCTGTTATTAGTATCTTAGCAACATGGCTGCACACACAATAATGCTGCCCTTTCACGCTCTGCTGCTATAAACAGCATCTCCGACGAGGCAGGTTCAGGAAGAAAAAAAAAAAAAATTAAAAAATAGTCCAAGGCCAAAAATAAAGCTGAAAATATGCAGTGAAATATTTGCCGGGATCCAGCACACTCCCCGCGTTCTGCTGCGCCAAATTGATGCTGTCATCCTCCGGTCAGAAGATTGATGGATAACATGCAAAATATTTCCTAGCAACGTTATTACAATGAAAAAAAAAAAAAAACACACAGGCGCCCAAAAGCTTTGACCTTAAAGGGCCAATAATCTTCGAGGTGAAACTCCTTGGTCACAGGGACCCTCACCTACCTTGTGTAATGTATAATATTGGGTTCTTCTTATCTGTTACAGAGAGGGCCCTAGAGTGGAAAAGGTGACAACTGCTGTGGATACAGTTTTGTGGACCTATAGGAGTCACTGCCACGCCCCCTAACAAAAAGGAGAAAAATGCAATTTTTTTCCACAAAAATAGTGATTGTGATTAGCATATCCAGAGAAGGAGTGGCTATTGAAAAAAAGGGGTATTGACCTAGAAGGTACATGGAATTTGGGGATGAGATCTGGGCGGGGCTTAGCATAGCCCCACCCCTTAACCATTTGCCTACTTTAGATCTGAAGGATCATCTTATTTCTATAATGAGGGAGAGGCAAGCCTTGTAGAGAATTAGGTCAAGTGAAGTCCCATAAAAATGTAGGGTAGGTCCAGGAGGCGGAGCTTCAATTTAAAGGGCATATCCATCTTGAAGGTTGGGAGGAGCTTACTGTAGCCCCACCTATTTTCATTTACATCATCCAGATCGAAAGGACCATCTTGTTTCTATAATGAGGGAGAGGCAAGGCTTCTAGAGAATGGGGTCAAGTCCCATAAAAATGTAAGAGGCTCAGAAGGCGGGGCTTCAATTTAAAGGACATGTCCACCTTGAAGGTTGGGAGGAGCTTAGTGTAGCTCCACCCCTTATCTGTTTATTTCCTTCAGATCTGAAAGATCATCTTGTTCCTATAATAAGGGAGAGGCAGGGCTTCTAGAGAACGGGGTCAAGTGAAGTCCCATAAAAACCATAAAAATGTAGGGTAGGCTCAGAAGGTGGAGCTTCAATTTAAAGGGCATGCCCATCTTGAGGATTGGGTGGAGCTTAGTGTAGCCCCACCCCTTTTCAGTGACTTCAACCAGATCCGAAGGACCATCTTGTTTCTATAATGAGGGAGAGGCAAGGTTTATAGAAAATGGGGTACAGAGCCATTAAAATTATGAATGTGCTCAGAAAGGTGGGGCTCCAATTTAAAGGGCATGTCCAGTTGGAGGGTTGGGTGGAGCTTAGCATAGCCCCACCCTTTATCCATTGATTTCCTTCAGAGCTGCAGCATCATCTCGTTTCTATAGGGTGAGACAAGGCTTGTAGAAAATGGGGTCAAGTCCCAAAAAATGTCAGGTGGCTTCAGGAGGCGGGGCTTCGATTTAAAGGGCATGTCCACTTTGACCATTTAAAAAGACAGCAGAAAAAACTGAATTTGCCATTTTAAGTATTCAAAATGGAGGAAGCCCAATGGTGTTTTTTCAGTCTGCACCTTTCTTAATATGCCTTGTGTTTCAACTTCGTTTCAAGATCTCTGCTTGCTGTCTGTGAATGGAAACATTCTTGTTTACATCAGGGGGTTGAAAACCCATCCTGACCATATCTGACATGACACAGGTTGACAAAAGAGATACACTGTAGCAAACACTGCAGCTTTGTGCAGGTTTTTAGCCTATTGAATGTCTTCCTTGACAGGAAGCAGAGATCTTGAAAAAGGTGAGAAATGGATGCGCAAAGTCAAGTAGAAAGTTGCAGAACTTTTGGTAATTAGGGCAGTTTCCGGAGCCCAGCTGTACATGGAAAAACTGATTTACAGAAAAGTTGGGGGGAGGGGTAATCCTAAACATTTAAAGCTCTTATATCTGCTCCTGGGAAAGCTGGGTGACAACGATTCTTACTAGAGCTGTAATGATCGCCGTCACCCAGCTTTCCCAGAAATATTTACAACTGCTGTAAAGTTTGGTTCTCTGGGTCAAAGTTGCCTGACGTCGCAGGGTGATGGTTACAGCTCTACTGAAGGTTGTTGTCACCCAGCTTTCCCGGACTCAGACGGCGTGATAGAAGAGGACGTCTGAAGGGCAGGGGATTTACTCCTCTAATCACTGAGTAAACAGAGTTGTATCGGCGTTTACACAGGCGCTCGCCAGCAAATAACCCCAATCCTGCAACAATGGCGCCATTTACAGTCGGCAGCTTTTATGTCTTAGGCTTTCAGTTTACTCTAAAACATTAGGAAATGTAAGACCCCCGAGGGCTGATGATAAAACCCCACGAGGGATCTGCCCCCAAACCAGAAAAATACATTTGTCAAACACTTGTCTGACCAAGGTTGTCAAACAGTGCGGGGCAAATATTGTTACATGCTGCGGGGTCAGATGGTAAGTTGTCAGATGCAGCAAGGTCAAACTTGCAAGGAAAAGCAGGATTAAAGTTGACAGATGCCACACACTCAAACTTTTCGTGCACAGCAGGATCAAAGTTGCCAGGTGCCGCAGGATTAAATTTTGTAGATGTCACAGGGTCAAAGCTGCTAGGTGTCACCTTCAAAGTGCTGCAGGGTCAAACTTTGGAGGCACAGTAGGGTCAAGGTTACCAGAGGGTCAAAGTTGCCAGGCACTACAGGATCAAGCTTCAGGACCCACAGAGCCAAATTGTCAAGGTTTTTCAAAGACAGCGGAGGTCAAAGTCGCCAGACGCTGGAGGGTCAAACTTTGCTGGCAGTAGCTGCAGGATAAGTGTCCAGAAACCACAAGGACAAAGTTGGCAGAGGCCGCAAGAAAAAAAAAAAAGAGTCAGGTCAAAGTTGCCAAATGTCGCAGGGTCAAACTTTCCAGGTACAGCAGTGTCAAAGTTGCCAGAGGGTCAAAGTTGCCAAAGAGTCAATGAGCCAAATTTTCCAACGCCAGAGGGCCAAACTTTCAAGGTATCACAGGGTCAATCTTTTTAGGCATCACAGGGTCAATGTTGTCATTTTTTACCAGCTTAAACCCCAGACTGAGACATTGTAACAACCTCTCAGGGCTGCTGATGTATCTAGCTCACATAAATAACAGTAAGTTGGGGGACTCGAACTCTGTGACCTCTTCTGTTGGCAAGAACCAAGGGTCTCAAAACCGCATTGTTGGCCCAGGTAGGACACAGGAGACTAAGCTGCTGTACCCCCCACCCCCACCCCCAGAGGTTCTCGCCTGAAGGACTCGTCACCCGTGTGAAACGCCACCATGAAATCCTTGATCATGGCATATAACACAGGCAAGACACATGGAGACAAGGCACAAGGTCAAAGTGGACAGATGGCGTGAGACTAAAGTGGGCAGAGGCTACCTGGCTAAAGTGCTCAGATGCCGCAAGGACAAAGTCAGCAGTGGTTGCAAGGTGAAAACTGGCAGTAGCTGCAGGGTAAGTGTCCAGAAACCACAAGGACAAAGTTGGCAGAGGCCGCAAGAAAAAAAAAAAAGTTGGAAGAGGGCACATGGCCAAAGTGCTCAGACGCCGCAGACAAAGTCAACAACGGCCTCGGCAGCAAGGACAAAGTTGTCAAAGGCTCCGGGGCCAAATGTGCAGGAACTGCAAGGACAAAGTTGGCAGAAGCTGCAAGAAAATCACTGGTGGAGGCCACAAGGACAAAGTTGTCAGAGGTCGCAGGGCCAAAGTGAGCAGATGAGAGAGGGTTAAAATGTGCAGAAACTGCAAGGACAAAATAGTCAGAGGCCGCAGGGCCAAAGTGATCAGCTGTCATGGGGCCAAATCTACACATCCACAAGGACGAAGTTGGCAGAGGCCGCAGGGCTGAATTGGGTAGAAACCACCGGGCCAAAGTGGACAGGCACCAGAAAGGAATAAAGAAAGATCGGGCAGTTGGACTTCAGCATGCCTGATCCTTTTGTTCTTGGAGAAGATAAGTCGCCGCCAGAGGAGTCTGGCCCTTTACTCAATCTGAACACATGCATGCTCGGCCGAGCAAAGTATGCATGTATATAGTTGTACAGTAACAAACCATTTGACTAATAAAATTTTAATGTATAAAAAAAAAAAAAAACTTAAAAATGTGCAACTGTGTGTGTGTTTTTTTTTTTTTTTAAATCCCAGTGTTTTATTTTCCCAGTGTAGATGGCACTTCGCTCCATCTCCTCCGGAAATCTGTAGATGTTCGCCGATAAAGCTTTTCTCCCACGGGTAAAAGGCGTGCTTTTTTTCTTTTTTTCGACAAGAAGGAAAAAAAAAATTCTCCAAATCTCTGCATCTCTTTAAGTTGCTATTAATACCGCCTGATTGTGCCCCCCCCCGCCCAGTGTTTATTTTCCAGTTGTCTACAGATACTCCCTCGTTTTTTCCCAGGCTCTCGGGCAGTAAACTGCTTTTTTTTCATTGTCCCCTCTGCACTTCTGTCTCTGCATCTTAACTCGTACTTCCCAAATCTTCAGATGGCCGGAGAGGGACACTAGGGATTTAGGAAGTGAGGGGGAGGGGGGGAGGGACACAAAAATATTTGCCCTGCATTCACCATGCTTTAAAGGGAATTCCTATTTTTATTAAAGGGGGATAGATTTCATGCGGCCCTGCCAATCTGTGCGACCCTTCCCTGTGTACGCTGGCGGAAATGCTGTGAGCTTCAATGCCAGGCACAGCCACCACTGCACGTGTGGCGCTGTACCGGGGTAAACAAGGCGCCCACAAATGACGAGAAGTCTGACGTGAGCAATAGTGCACAGGTTGGCGGTAGTTTATATGGAGGTGGAACTTCTTAATAGAACATATGGTACAGGACGATATAGAAGAAAACAGCATAGTGGCAGACGGTATACAGAGGCACTGCGCCAGGCGCTTTTATAGGGGTTCTATGACAGGCAGTTGATATGCTGGCACTGTAGTCGGCGGTATTATGATAGAGACGCTGCAGCAGGCGGATTTATCAAGGCATTGTAACGGATGGTATTATAGACGTGCTATAGGTGTTGGCATTATTATAGAGGCACGACAGCAGGTGGTATTATTAAATTATTATTATTACCGAAAGATAATGTATCCTAGGGGCGGGTATTTTTAATAACAACTGTACAGGCCTTATTATGGTACTTAGCAATATTATTATAGGAGCCTTGTAGCAGATATTTAGAACACCTACACAGATAGCCACTGAGCAAGGTTATTACATAGGCACGTACAGTGGTATATATGGTAGGGTGTCTAATTATTATAAGAAGAGGTCACCGTAGCAGATGATACTGCTCAAAGGCACTGTAGGTTGTAGTAGAGGTATCATTAATAGAGGCATTAGCCGGAGTATAGATAGAGGCACGTGCAGGCGGTATTATTATAGAGCACTTAGCTACCGGATATTATTACCTAGAGGCATCTCGGTGTAGCTAGGAGATTATTAGCCTGACAGTCAATAATATATGCAGTAAGCAGTAAATATTCACAGAGGTAATTATAGAGAATACGGAGGTATTATATATCATGAGGCATGTAGCAGGCCGATGCACTTGATAAATATCCAAGCGTTAGCTTGTAGCATGAGCGATATTATACCGTCAGTGCACTCTGTAGCAGTGCGGTATAATTATAACTACGAGGCACCTGTTAGCAGGAGGAGCTTATCTAAATAGAGGCACTGTAACTACGGAGAGTAATGCCTATTATAAGCATATCCTAGGCACTGTACAGTGCGCGGTTATTATGTACTAGAGCACTGTTAGCTAGAGAGGTATCGTCTGGAGCTGCGAGCACTGTTAACTAGGAGTTTTATCCGTGCCATGCTTAATGGATGGCTACTCGTATGCTTTAAGGAGGTTATTATTAATAGACTGTATCATGTGGCTCACTGTAGCAGGAAGATATAATGATGAGGCATCTGTATAGGAGCGATTTATATAGAGACTTCGGTACGCACACTTGTTGCGGCAGTTATTGGCTTCTCATCGGATTACGAAGCGCTTATCTCGGGCTAGTGCATGGAGTGTATTTATTCCATATGGTAGGCATCTGTAGCAGGAGCGTACTCTCTCATTCTGAGGATGGCACAGCTCGGCCCGATAGCACGCGACTGCAGTATTAGGTATGGCTGGATTGGCACTGTAGGCAGTTCGATAAGTCTTCAACAAAAGGCTCGATAGCAGGTCGGTATTTATTGAGGAGCCAGGAGGGCGATACTACAGGGAAGTGAGCACGAGAAGTATTAATATAGAGTGGGCTATTTGTAGCCGGCAGCCGGTATTTTATAGAGGCACTGTAGCAGAGGTATTTTAATGAGCACTAATAGCAGCGTATTATTATAGAGGCAGCTGAGCAGGCGGATTGCAGTGATAGTAGAGCTACTGTAGTCAGGCGGTTGTTCACTCCTACTACTCCCCCTCAGAGCCCTACATTGAAGCATGGTGGTTATGCTTGTCTTGAGGCACTGTACCGGCGCGGTATTTCATGATCACAGATAGAGGGAGGCATCATGTGTGTTAGGAGGTATTATTTTCTCAGAGGGCACGTAGTACAGCAGTGAGTTGATTCAAGTTAAATGGAAAGATGCCACCTGTAGCAGGTGAGGTGATTCAATTATCGTGAGGCACCGTACGGGCGCTATCATTATAGACGGCGACCTTGTACGAGCGCCGTGAGATCATCTCTTATGATAGAAGGCACTGTAGCAGGCGGTATTATTATACGAGGACGAGCGGTGGTATTTGTTGTAGAGGCACTGTAGAGGCAGTTAATTATTATTATAGAGGCACTGGAAGCATTGGAGGTAAGCACAGGGCAGTATTATTATTATAACACTGTGGGTATTATTATAGAGGCACTGTAGCGCGTATTATTATAGAGATTGTAGATTTTGGCACTGTAGCAGGCGGTAATTAATTAAGAGGCACTGTAGCAAGCAAGGCGGTATTATATTTGGATATTGTAGATGCGCATTGAAGCAGGTGGTATTGTACTTAGTAGTATAAGGCACTTGTCAGCAGTGCAGCCTTACACTTTATTTATGTCCATTCGGGAAGGCACTGTAGCAGGGTATTTACTACTTTAGAGGCACTGTAGCAGGCGGTATTATTATTAATAGAGGCACTTAGCAGGCGTATTATTATAGCGGCACTGTAGCAGGCGTATTATATGAGGCCTGTAGCAGGCATATATTATAGAGGCATGTAGCAGGCGTATTATTTAGAAGGCACTGTAGCAGGCGGTAATTATTAAAAAAAAAAAAAAAAAAAGAGCACTGTAGCAGGCAGTATTTATTATAGAGGCATGTAGCAGGGGTATTATTATAGAGGCATGTTAGCAGCGGTATTATTATAGAGGCATGTAGGCAGTGCGGTTATTATAGAGGCACTTTGTAGCAGGCGGTATGGTTGTAAGAATGCACTGTAGAAGCATTTATAGAGGCAATGTAAGACGGTATTATTATAGAGACATCGTAGCAAGGTATTATTATGACCACACTGACAGGTAGTGTATTGAGGTGTATATACTCTGATGCAGAATTGTAGATCATTTGTTACATTTTTATGATGACTGTAGCAGCGGTTTGGTATTGATTTGATCCATTTCGCGTTTACTGAAGACTGCGCATGCATTGAATTGTTTCTAATATCTGAAGAGAGTGGAGGCCGGTATTTATTAACCAGGAGGTGGGCTCGAGCAGGCGGGGTTAGATGAAGAGCGAGCAGGTGCTGGGAGCACTAACCAGGAGAGCTCTTTCACAATATGGATATTTTAGCTAGTTAGCCAGGCGTAACCATTTGCTTTCCAGATGTAGCACAAGAGTCAAAACCGGTTTACACCCCCCTCCTTCCTCCTTAGGCAGCAATATCCCTCTCCCCGCGCGATGTCATCAGACCCGGTATTATTATAGAGCCATGGTGCAGGGGATTTTATATAGAGCACTAAGCAGGCAGTAATTCAATACTGTAGCAGCATCCACCGTGTATTGTTGAGGCACTGTTAGCAGCAAACATTATTATGTATAGAGGCGAAGCAGGTGGTATTATTATAGAGCACGAGCAGCAGTATTTTATTATAGAGGACTGTAGCAGGCGTATTATTATAGAGGCACTGTAGCAAGGAGGTATTATTATAGAGGCACTGTAGGGAGGTTATATTATTAAGAGGCACTGTACAGGCGGTATTATTATAGAGGCACTGTAGCAGGCGGTATTATTATAGAGGCACTGAGCAGGCGGTAGTTTATTATTATAGAGGCACTGTAGCAGGCGGTATTATTATAGAGGCACTGTAGCAGGCAGTATTATTATAGAGGCACTGTAGCAGGCGGTATTATTATAGAGGCACTGTAGCAGGCGGTATTATTATAGAGGCACTGAAGCAGGTTATTATTGTAGAGGCACTGTAGCAGGCTTATATTATAGAGGCACGAGCAGCACTGGCAGGCAGTATTATATATAGAGGCACTGTAGCAGGCGGTATTATTATATGTAGGCACTGTAGCAGGCGGTATTATTATAGAGGCAGGTATATTAGAGGCACTGTAGCAGCCGTATTATTATAGAGGCATGCACAGGCAGGTATTGTTGTAGAGGCACTGTAGCAGGTATGCAGTAGCAGGTGGTATTATTATAGAGGCACTGAAGCAGGTGGTATTGTTGTAGAGGCACTGTAGCAGGCAGTATTATTATTATAGAGGCACTGTAGCAGGCGGTATTATTATAGAGGCACTGTAGCAGGCGGTATTATTATAGAGGCACTGTAGCAGGCGGTATTATTATAGAGGCACTGTAGCAGGCGGTATTATTATTATAGAGGCACTGTAGCAGGCATTATGAGGCACTGTAGCAGGCGGTAGGTATTATTATAGAGGCACTGTAGCAGGCAGGTATTATTATAGAGGCACTGAAGCAGGTGGTATTGGTTGTAGAGGCACTGTAGCAGGAGGTATATATATAGAGGCACTGTAGCAGGCGGTATTATTATTATAGGGCACTGTAGCAGGCGTATTATTATTAATAGAGGCACTGTAGCAGGCGGTATTATATTATAGAGGCACTGTAGCAGGGAATTATTGAGGTGCAGGCGGTATTATTATAGAGGCACTGTAGCAGGCGGTATTATTATTATAGAAGGCACTGTAGCAGTAGCAGGTGGTATTATTATTATAGAGGCACTGTAGCGGCGGTATTATTATAGAGGCACTGTAGCAGGCGGTATTACTATTATAGAGGCACTGTAGCAGGCGGTATTATTATTATAGAGGCACTGTAGCAGGCGGTATTATTATAGAGGCACTGTAGCAGGCGGTATTATTATAGAGGCACTGTAGCAGGCGGTATTATAGAGGCACTGTAGCAGGCGGTATTGTTGTAGATGCACTGTAGAAGGCGGTATTATTATAGAGGCAATGTAGAAGGTATTATTATAGAGACACTGTAGCAGGAGGTATTATTATAGAGGCACACTGACAGGTAGTATTATTATAGAGGCACACTGACAGGTAGTGTTATTGAGGCGCTAATATACACTGATGCAGAATTGTAGATCTATTTGTCATATTTTTAGTGCACTGACTGCAGCAATGCCATTTCACCGATACAGATTGCAATCTCTTCAGCTAATGTTACCTGAAGACTGCACCATGCATTAAGAATCTGTGTTCTATATCTGTATAGAGAGATGGTATATACTGCGGTATCCGGTATTAACTAGTTAGTTGTCGGGCTGTGCAGCATGGCGGGGGTTAAGAGGCTGACAGAGGCGAGCTAGGACTGGGCTGGGAGCACTGAACCAGGCCGAGAGCTCTTTCACCAAATATGGATGGTTTTAGCTTCAGTTTTATGCATGCAGGATTCAGCCCAACAGTCTCTGCTTTCCAGATGGTTAGGTCACAAGAGTAATAAACCCCGTGTCTTAAACCCCCCTCCCTTCTCCTTCCAGGCAGCAATAAATCCCTCTCCTGCCGCCCTGCGAATGCTTATCAACCCCAGACCTCTCAGCACCGGGAACAGGGGAAGCCCACAGAGGACAAGACCCCCCAACATCCACCCCTCCATACTGTACCACCGCCATCCACCCAATCACACCTGAGGTCATGGGTGCACAGCCCTGGAAACAAGATCACACAGACCGCCATCCACTACATAATATATTATTACACATAGGAGGCAGTTATATTCTTGTACATAGATGGTAGTATTATACTAGCAACATTTTATACAATCATGAGTTACAGCAATCTTTTTATAGGGAACCTGTCGCTATGAAAATGCATATTAATCTTCAGGCAGTAGGTTATAGAGCAGAAGGAGCCGATCAGAATCATATATAGCTTTGTTAGAAAATACTGAGCAAAAGTTGTTTTTCATTAATGCAAATTCCTGCTCCATCTGGGCTTTGGAGTCAAGGAGACGGTTCTATTAGTGATTGACAGCCTGCCCTCTATGACTGGGTATACAGAGAGAACTGACAATCACTGACAGGACCGCCTTCTTGACTCCAAAGCCCAGAATGAGCAGGAATTTAAACGGATGAAATACAATTATGTCCTAGATCCTCAGATGACATCTCACCACCTGAGCACTTGACCTGATCCGATCCCACCTCACCCTAATTTTTATCCCTGCGCTGACGCATCTCTTCAACCTATCTCCAACCGCCGGTGTCTTCCCCTCACTACTCAACTGAAACTGCCCTTACCAAAGTCACCAACGACCTGCCAAAGCCAAAAGCCATTCCTCTGGCCCTTTCATTGATCACATCATACCTCACAGACCAGACATATAGAGTCTCCCACTCTTGCACCACCTCTTCCTCTCATTCCCTATCTGTTGGTGTCCCACAAGGCTCTGTCCTAGGACCCCTGCTCTTCTCTATCTACACTTTCGGCCTAGGACAGCTTATAGAGTCCCATGGCTCTCAGTATCACTTTTATGCTGACGACACACAAATCTAATCTACCTCTCTGGTCCAGTCATCATCACTTTACTATCCAGAATCCCACAATGCCTATCTTCCATATGCTCCTGTCTGCTCTTGCTTTCTAAAATGTAACATGGATAAAACAGAATTGATCATCCCCCCGCCCCCACCATGTGACTCCGATCAGATCTATCTATCACAGCCAATGGCTGTACATTCACCCGGGTCAACCAAGTCCACTGCCTTGGAGTGACCTTGGATTCTGCCCTAACCTTCAAACCGCACATCCAAGCCCTTTCACCACCTTCTGCCTCCAAATCAAAAATATCTCTTGGATCCGCACATTTCTCCATCCAGAGTGTGCAAAAATTCTTGTACATGCCCTCATCATCTCCCACCGAGACTACTGTAACATTCTCCTCTGTGGCCCCCATCCAGCAGTCTCGCCCTCCTCCAATTCATCCTCAACTCTGCCGCTCAACTAATCCACCTCTCACCCCATTACACTTCTGTCTCTTCTCTCAGCCAATCTCTTCACTGGCTTTCCATTGCCCACAGAATCCACTAACTATGGCATACAAGACCGTCCACAACCTGTCCCCTCCATACATCTGTGACCTGATCTCCTGATATGTCCCCACATGTAATCTCCGATCCTCACAAGACCTCCTTCTATCCTCTTCCCACAATTGGCACCAAGATTTCTCCCATGTATCCCCCATACTCTGGAACTCTCTACCCCAACATATCAAACTCTGACCTACAGTGGAATCCTTCAAAAGAAACCTGAAAACCCATTTCTTCAGACCAGTCTACAACCAGTGACCCTGCTGCTACTACACGGCCATGACCAGTTCTACCCTCACCTCCTGTGTCCTTCTCCCATCCGCATAGATTGTAAGTCCTCATGGGAAGGACCCTCTCTCCTTCTGTACCAGTCTGTAACTCTTCTTGTTCATGCTTATTGTACTGGATTTTATTATGTATAGTGAGGAAAAAAAAGTATTTAGTCAGCCACCAATTGTGCAAGTTCTCCCACTTAAAAAGATGAGGTCGGCCTGTAATTGACATCATAGGACCTCAACTATGAGAGACAAAATGAGAAAACAAATCCAGAAAATCACATTGTCTGATTTTTAAGGAATTTATTTGCAAATTATGGTGGAAAATAAGTATTTGGTCAATAACAAAAGTTCATCTCAATACTTTGATATATATCCTTTGTTGGCAATGACAGAGGTCAGACGTTTTCTGTAAGTCTTCACAAGGTTGGCACACACTGTTGCTGGTATGTTGGCCCATTCCTCCATGCAGATCTCCTCTAGAGCAGTGATGTTTTGGGGCTGTCGCTGGGCAACACGGACTTTCAACTCCCTCCAAAGATTATGGGGTTGAGATCTGGAGACTGGCTAGGCCACTCCAGGACCTTGAAATGCTTCTTATGAAGCCACTCCTTCGTTGCCATGGCGGTGGATCATTGTCATGCTGAAAGACCCAGCCACGTTTCATCTTCAATGCCCTTGCTGATGGAAGGAGGTTTGCACTCGAAATCTCACGATACATGGCCCCATTCATTCTTTCATGTACACGGATCAGTCGTCCTGGTCCCTTTGCAGAGAAACAGCCCCAATGCATGATGTTGCCACCCCCATGCTGCACAGTAGGTATGGTGTTCTATGGATACAACTCAGCATTCACTCTCCTCCAAACACGACAAGTTGTGTTTCTACCAAACAGTTCTACTTTGGTTTCATCTGACCATATGACATTCTCCCAATACTCTTCTGGAACATCCAAATGCTCTCTAGCAAACTTCAGACGGGCCCGGATATGTACTGGCTTAAGCAGGGGACACGTCTGGCACTGCAGGATCTGAGTCCCTGGCGGTGTAGTGTGTTACTGATGGTAGCCTTTGTTACGTTGGTCCCAGCTTTCTGCAGGTCATTCACTAGGTCCCCCAGTGTGGTTCTGGGATTTTTGCTCACAGTTCTTGTGATCATTTTGACCCCACAGGGTGAGATCTTCCGTGGAGCCCCTGATGGAGGGAGATTATCAGTGGTCTTGTATGTCTTCCATTTTCTAATTATTGCTCCCACAGTTGATTTCTTCACACCAAGCTGCTTGCCTATTGCAGATTCAGTCTTCCCAGCCTGGTGCAGGTCTACAATCTTGTTTCTGGTGTCCTTCCACAGCTCTTTGGTCTTCACCATAGTGGAGTTTGGAGTGTGACTGTTTGAGGTTGTGGACAGGTGTCTTTTATACTGATAAACAGGTGCCATTACTACAGGTAATGAGTGGAGGACAGAGGAGCCTCTTCAAGAAGAAGTTACAGGTCTGTGAGAGTCAGAAATCTTACCTGTTTGTAGGTGACCAAATACTTATTTTCCACCATAATTTGCAAATAAATTCTTTAAAAAAATCAATGTGATTTTCTGGATTTGTTTTCTCATTTTGTCTCTCATAGTTGAGGTCTACCTATGATGTCAATTACAGGCCGACCTCATCTATTTAAGTGGGAGAACTTGAACAATTGGTGGCTGACTAAATACTTTTTTTCCCCACTGTATGTTCGCCGCTTATCACATGTACAGCGCTAAGGAATGAATGGCGCTATAATAATAAATAATTTATACTGAATCTTTTCCCATAAAACTCAATCTGCCTGCTTTAACTGTATATCTGCTATCTCTGTATCTCTGTTCTATTATACTGCGGGAATGTTGCAGCCGTCAGTACATTGTTTCTTCTTCGGATCTTTTCTGCCTATAGATTACTTCACGTCAGTGCACAGGACCTAAATCCCGACATTCCTGAGTTTATCTGATAGGGGAGAGGAAGTCAGATTATTGTCTCAGCCCTCGGGTTCAGCTGAAGTTATGATATCACTGAAAGAAATATAATTTCCAAAAAACGGTTCAGTAGGATTTCTGGTGAGAAACTACAGAAACTCCACCGAAAATCTAAAAACTGAGGCCTGACTGCGGTTACTATCAAAAACCTCAATGCTACACTTACTGGGATCCCTTACAGAAAAAATCCCACACTACAGAGGGGGAGGAGGATGACCTAATGTAATCTGAATCACATAAAACCGTTAAGGGCTGTGTCTCGTATCCGGAGAGCTGAGATAGGAGATTTTGTTTGGTGAGGTCCTCAAACTCCGTGACCTGATATGGAGAGAACATAGTCATCACTAGTGACTTTCTGTCCGTGACTTATGGTAGTCATCACTTGCCTCTTATTAACAAAATGGCTCATCTGCAGGAGGTGACATCTATAGCAAAGATAAAAATGTGGTCTCTTTAACCACCTAACTGTTTTGCCCCAGTCCACCTCGGGCAGTGGGAAAAGGTAGGAGCTAGAAACATTCAACTGGTCTTGTTTGAAAGCCGACATTCCAGGCTTTCAAACAATACCAGAATGATAGCTAAAGTCTAAACAATGGAGGAGAAATCACTGTTAGAATTCGGGATGCAGTGAATGCAGCTGAAAGTGAAAGTAAAAAGGTTTTACCGGCCCTGACTCGATTTCTAACAGGGATTTCTCCTCTGTTGGTTAGACTTTAGCTGTCATTCTGGTATTGTATGAAAGCCTGGAATGTCAGTTTCATGTTTCTAGCTGCTACCATTCAGGAGATAGCAGCGTCTAAAGCAGCCCCCCCCCCTCCAGTTAGCTACTTTTCCCATTGCCCGAGCTGGACTCCGGCATAACAGTTAGGTGGTTAAGCAGTTATGGGGTCCTCCCCCGAGGAGCCCCATAACAGCTGCATTGACTGCCTCTACTCTAAAAAGGCCTTAAAACAGTCTATCAACACTATTTTCCATATTAAGAAGGGTGACCCCACTGGACAATGTCATAAGGTGACCCTATAGCCCCCAACTACATATTCAACGTACCTTCACATAAGGGATAGAGCTCTAGCAGGATTTATAGATGAGATTGCTCCTCCCTGCAGTGATCACAAAAGACAGAGAGTAGAATTCAGATGTCTGGCTCTGTCAATCAACTTAGGGAAAGAGCAGTGGAGCTTGTGTGCACCGAGGGCCTATGGCCCGCCCTTAATGCACCAAACAGATTATTTGAATATTGGAAAGTGTTTTCAGAGGAATGCAGAAGTGAATTACCATAATATAGGTACCATTTTAATGCTCTCTGCACACCTGCCCAGGCACTATGCTTGCTTAAATAGAGCAAATTCCAGAGGAACGGCTGGTGGACATCTGCGGCCAGCCCCATGTAAAACGGTAAAAAGACAGATGTGAAGACAATAACACAAATAGAAATACTTCTGCTCTTTCCGTCTGTCTTGTTAGAGCAGCAGTTTGTGCTTCAGAGCTGCAGTGCCAGTGACAGAACGATGCAGGTACAGTCAGCCATTCTCCATTTACACAGCCTAGTCTGTTAAGCTGGCCGTACCCGTTAGGTAAGTATGTTGGCCGAGCCCACTGATTTTGGCACAACTTGATGGCCGTCATGTATATGGGGGACTGCTGGCTCTCGGGGGCAGATACTGAACTGCTGGAATTCAACATCCCTGATTGCTGTGTTCCTTGGGAGATTAGCAGCTGCCAGAGGAGTTTGGCTTTCTCCCCACTTTCCATTCAGAACAGAAAGTTACAATGTATCAATGTATATCTCTACCGGAAAGTTACAATGTATCAATGTATATTTCTACCGGAAAGTTACAATGTATCAATGTATACCTCTGCCAGAAAGTTACAATGTATCAATGCATACCTCTGCCGGAAAGTTAAATGTATATCTCTAGCCAGAAAGTTACAATGTATCTAATGTATACCTCCTGCCGGAAGTTACATGTATCAATGTATATCTCTACCGGAAAGTTACAATAGTATCAATCGTATATCTCTGCAGAAAGTTACAATAGTATCAAGTATACCACTGTCAGAAAAGTTACAAATGTATAGCTTTTCCAGAAAGTTACAAATGTATCAATGCATACCTCTGCCAGAAAGTTACAATGTATCAAAGTATACCACTGTCAGAAAGTTACAATGTATCAATGCATACCTCTGCCAGAAAGTTACAATGTATCAATGTATAACTCTGGCCAGTTACAATGTATCAATGGTATACCTCTACCGGAATGTCTACAAATGGCCTAATGCAATGTATACTCTACCGTTGAAAGTTACATAATGTATATGCTCTTGGCCAGAGACGTGGACAATGTATCAATTATACCCTCTAACCGGAACTGTTTAGCAATGTATCAATGTATACCTCTACCGGAATGTTACAATGTATCAATGTATACTTCTACCGGAAAGTTACAATGTATAGCTCTGCCGGAGAGTTACAATGTATCAAAGTATACCTCTGCCAGAAAGTTACAATGTATCAATGTGTACATCTGAATAGACATGGGCGAATGTGTCGCCAATAGGCTCCCATTGTATCGAATAGCATAAAGGAAGGCCCACATGACAGCCCACAAGTGCTCTGAGGCCTATTCACAGCAATGGATTGGACAATCAGGCATAAAATATTCTAAGACCTGTGATTTTTGGATGCAAAGATAACATTTTAACTTTATAAAGGGAAAAATCATGTGGCCCCCGTGCATAGGGCCCCAGTGACCCCCATAGTTACCCCACAGTTCTCTGTTCACCATTATATACACTGACTGCTGGTGTGTTAAACATGAGCCGAGGAAGTTTATAATCCTACGGAAGTTTCATTAGATAGCGAGCAGAGCGTCTGAGACGCGGACTCCGCCAAGAAAATTATAATTGGAAGGGGGGACAACTTGAGGAGGGAAGGGGGGGTGGCCTGGGGGCTGGACATCGGCTAGGAAAACAGACACCCAATAAATCACAGGGAAAGATTAACGCCTTCTGCACTGAAAACCCAAGATGACTTCTCCAGAACACAATATAGAGTTAGCAGATTTTAAAGGGGAACTCCACCAATAATAAAAAAAAAAAAAAAAAAATAAAATCAACAATGCTTTTGTAATGTTACATTTTGGTCAAGCGGTCATAAGATCTACTCAGCATTGATTACAGTTTTTCATATAAGAATAATCAGGATCATGCTTTTCAGTAAGGTTGTCAGAGCCCCGCCCCTGCTTATATCACTGCATTCAATAATCTGGATTTAGGACCTTACAGAAAACTCCTAAGAACCTGAATTTTACAATTGCAAAGTTGCTCAGGAAAATACGAAAGATCAATGTCTCAAGATGTTGCGGGAAGCATCAAACCAGTTAGGCAGGGGCGCAGGCAGCATTTTGCCAAGGGGTGGAGTCATGGGCTTCTACATGTAGGAGGTACTTGAAACAATGATCAAAAATACTCATGGGTGGACTCATCGAGTCAGTGCCATAACATGAAATCACATCCATAACAAACCCATACACTGCGCCTAAACATGACTGGCTCTAAATAAATGCACCCTACTGTATACATACAGACGGCTGACCAGACCAGACTGCTAAATTATACTTCCACATCCCACAGACCAGACTGCTAGATCTAGATTATTCCACAGACGCCAGACCAGACTCCTAGATTATTCACAGACAGACTCCTAATTATAAATGTCTAGATTATTCGGACTCCTAGATTGACCAGACGGGGACAGCCAGATCAGTACCACACGCCAGACCAGATCCTACGCTCCTCCACACGGACAGATGCCAGACTATACTCTTAACAACATTGGTGAGAGTTCCTGTCAGGCTGCTCAGCCATGACAGCATATTGTATGGCAGGATCACATCATTACCCTCTATTATAGAGCAGTGTAATGAGTCCACGCCCCCCTCACCTTCTCCCCTAGGAATCTCTGGAAGCGGATGCCACCATTCCTACTCATGTTCTAGGACAGGCTGCTGGCAGCCAAATTCTGGAGAATCCCTTTAAGCAGACGGCTGTGCTCACCGCTCCACAGTCCTCCTCCACCAAGAAGGTGGTTTTAAACCAAGTAAACGTCTTAGAATAAAGCATGATCTAGAGCCGTAGCCTTTAACCTGTGACTCTCCAAATCCCAATATGCCTATCATTTTGTAACTGGATGAATGGTCACAGGGTGGAGACCACAGATTTAAATTGTCAGCTTCTTTAAGGAATTGTCCACTTTGGAAACCACCTTCTCGCATACACATCCTACGATGATGAGTTAATCCTGGAGGCTTCAGATATTGGGACGTGATCAGTGGAGTGCTGTGCACACATACCAACTAGGGCGTAGCTAAAGGCTCATGGGCCCTAGTGCAAGAGTTCAGCTTGGGGCCCCCCATCCCTCAGTGCCTTGTGGTCAGGGGCAGGGGAGCACTTAGCCTTTATGTTGCCAGAGGCAAAAATTGAAACAGCCAACCCCCCTCATGCCAAATTCTTGGCCTAACCCCTTCCCTTCAGCCAGAGGTGTAACTTGATCTGTATGCACTTTCTATAATACTGGTGTCTTCTGTACCGCAAGTGTCTCTGGGCACCCTCAGGCTCCTGGGCCCGGTAGCGAATGCTACCTCTGCACCCCCTATAGTTTCGCCCCTGCGTACCAATAGATAAGCTTTCCCTCACATATGAATAGAATGCCAGAGCTGCAGTGAAGACTGACAATAAAAGAGGCAGTGGACAGCATGAAGATGCCATGGTATACACCACACCACATCACAAAGGACTTGGGATGTACAATGTTTTTTGTAATAGCCTCCATTTATAGTACATTTACAGGACGCAGCGTGTCGCCCGCGAATCCCATGTCATATAGAAGCCGCCTGGCACGGTCTGAAGTGTCAGCGGAGGGGCCATACCAAACTGAGGCAGGAATGCCGGGGAATAAAATTAGAGCTGAGATACAGCCAGAATACTTGTTTTTTAGAGGGAGACGAGCGTAAACGGACATTTTTAGCTCTGGGAGCGAGATCAAACACTAAAAAAGACGGGAACGTCACATGACACAGGGTCACGTCCGAGCGCCCTCAAATTACTGCCCAGCATGACCCTGGGATTTCTAGAACTCAAACCAATAGCTTATGCATAGAAGCATCTTACATATCCCAAGGGTGTATCTAAGCCTGCTATCTGTGATACTGTCTGCTGAGCCTGCTGTATGCTAAACCTATCATCCTACCATACTGCCTACTGAGGCTGACGTATCTAATCCTATCCTGTGTGTTACTGCCATATCTGTGTATTGAGCCTATCCTGTGATACTGTTGCTGAGCTTGTATCTAATCCTATCCTGTGTGTTACTGTCTGCTGAGTTGTATTGTAATCTAATCCTATCCTGTGTGATACTGCTGCTGATCATGTATCTAAACCTATCCTGTGTGATACTGTCTGCTGAGCTGCTGTATCTAATCCTATCATGTGTGATACTGTCTGCTGAGCTGTGTATCTAAGCCTATCCTGTGTGATACTGTCTCTGAGCTGTGTATCTGTGTATACTAATCTAATCTATCCTGTGTGATACTGTCTGCTGAGCTGTGTATCTGTGTATCTAATCCTATCATGTGTGATCTGTGATACTGTCTGCTGAGCTGTGTATCTAATCCTATCCTGTGTGATAACTGTCTGCTGAGTTGTGTATCTAATCCTATCCTGTGTGATACTGCCTGCTGGGTCATGTATCTAAACCTATCCTGTGTGGTACTGTCTGCTGAGCTGCTGTATCTAATCCTATCCTGTGTGATACTGTCTGCTGATCTGTGTATCTAATCCTATCCTGTGTGATACTGTCTGCTGATCTGTGTATCTAATCCTATCCTGTGTGATACTGTCTGCTGATCTGTGTATCTAATCCTATCATGTGTGATACAGTCAGCTGAGCTTCTGTGTGTGATACTGTGCTGCTCACATGTCTGTCTGTGAAGTACAATAAAGGAGTAAAGTGCCTCCTCGGTAGGTTGCCGGGGTTAGCCGTTCCGGGCAGAATATTTAACCCCTCCATGGAATTTTCCAGATTTCTGCCCCTTATTTGCTAACCTTGCTGCTCCTCGTGGGAGGGGACCCTACACCGGGTGCCACCAGAGCCCTGAGTTAAAGAGGAGGCATTACTGGGGATAACAGCGCAATAATATAATAAGATTTGGATCATTGCTTTGGAACATTTACCGCTTGTTCTTCGTGCTAAATTAGCATTAGCTTTAGCAGCTGCTGCTTGGCATAGAGTGTCGCTACTTAGCTTACTGGTGACCAGTATACTCCCGCCCAACTCTTCCTGCTCACCCGCTGTATTCTGTTCAGTACACGCTCCAGCTGCGGTGATTCAGCGACGGGTTTATTTATAATATTAGGGCACAGTCTTATTTTAGTTGTTTTTCTGAAACTCTCTGGTCTATGGCAGCCGGTGCCTTTATATGGCATGGTAAACCGGGCACCGATCCAGAGCCGCTCATCCGGTGGGCGCGGAGAGCGAGCCAGGAACAGAACACAGCCCCCAAATCTACTACTGAGGACGGTGAGCAAATAAGAGGAAAACCAACACCAGACCAGCCACACTGACACACTGTAACAAAGCCAAGTGGGCGCCTATAACTGCAAACATGAGCCTGTGTGTCACAACGTAATCATAGAGACAGCTAACAAGGATATGGATATTCTTGTACATAGGAGGCAGTATTATAGTAGTTATATTCTTGTACATAGGATGGCCAGTATTATTAAGTAGTTATATTCTTGCTACATAGTAGTTATATATTTCTTGTACATAGGAGCAGGTAGATATATTGTAGTTATAATAGTTCTTGTACATAGGAGGCAGTATTATAGTAGTTATATTCTTGTACATAGGAGGCAGTATTATAGTAGTTATATTCTTGTACATAGGAGGCAGTATTATAGTAGTTATATTCTTGTACATAGGAGCAGTATTATAGTAGTTATATTCTTGTACATAGGAGTATTATAGTAGTTATATTCTTGTACATAGGAGGCAGTATTATAGTAGTTAATATTCTTGTACATAGGAGCAGTATTATAGTAGTTATATTCTTGTACATAGGAGGCAGTATTATAGTAGTTATATTCTTGTACAATAGGAGGCAGTATTATAGTAGTTAGTACAATATATTATATAGTTCTTGTACATAGGAGGCAGTATATTATAGTAGTTATATTCTTGTACATAGGAGCAGTTTATAGTAGTTATATTAGGAAGGCAGTATATTATAGTAGTTATATTCTTTGTACATAGGAGGCAGTTTATAGTTTACATAGGAGCAGTATATAGTAGTATATTCTTGTACATAGGAGGCAGTATTATAGTAGTTATATTCTTGTACATAGGAGGCAGTATTATAGTAGTTATATTCTTGTACATAGGAGCAGTATTATAGTAGTTATATTCTTGTACATAGGAGCAGTATTATAGTAGTTATATTCTTGTACATAGGAGCAGTATTCACATAGTATTATAGTAGTTATATTTATATAGTATTATAGTAGTTATATTCTTGTACATAGGAGCAGTATTATAGTAGTATATTCCTGTACATATATTCTTGTACATAGGAGCAGTATTACTTGTAGGAGCAGTATTATAGTAGTTATATTCTTGTACATAGGAGCAGTATTATAGTAGTTATATTCTTGTATTCTTGTACATATAGAGCAGCAGTATTATAGTAGTTATATTCCTGTACATAGAGGCGGTATTACAGTAGTGATTTTGTACACCGGAGCAGCATCTTGTTCATAGGGGGCTATTCTCTGCTGTATACTGATATCTGTGGCCTATGTCATCACTGAACCAGCCGTTCCTGTATACACAAAACTCAGTGAAGGGATTATTTGTCTTTGTAACATTCAGTAAGTAATCTAATCCTATTCTTGCTGAGAATTGGGCATTTATCCTCCGAGGAGCTGACATAACTATCCCAGCACCTCAGTACCCAGAATAATATTCGTCTTTCTCCTCTCGCTGCTTTGTACTAATGTTACAATCTAGAGAAAACAGAGGCGGCCGAGAGCCTGAAATAGAACTACACAAGGAGCTGAAGTATGCAAGTTATAAAGCTTTATACCGAAACATTGTACAGTGGACTATTCTACCGATCCTAATCTAAGGCACATTCAGACTGAGATACATAAATGGCAGATGTTTGCCGTGTCATAGCCCTGTCCCAGGATTCAGTGACCGCAACTAGAGAGAGAGAGACAGAGGAGCCCTTATAATATAACATACCGCAGGTCAGTGCCCTGAATACACTATACAACACTACATGACAGTACCTAGAGCCTAGGGGCGTAACTATAGGGGAAGCAGCTGCTTTGGGGCCCGAACTCAGAAGGGGCCCACCCAGGAGGAGGAATAAAAGAATTGACATTATATATAGAGACAATGTAGGAAATGGACGGAGCGGCTGCAAGGCCTCGTCTGAGAGAACCATCGTAATTAGCAGCAGGAGTGGGGGTTGGCGACAAAGTTACCGAAAGGAGAGGGGTGGAGTCCTGTTCAAAAATTTGCTGTGGGGCCCATTTATTTTTAGTTATGTCACTGCTCCAATCCCCATGACACTGCCAAACAGTGCCCATATTACACTGTAATGCAATATGCACATTATACTGCCTTGCAGTGCACATTACTGCTTCATACAATGTGCACAATACCGTCACACGGTGCCCGCATTACAACTTTATACACTCCTTACGTGACACCGTCACACAGTGCCCACATTACAACTTTATACAATCCTTAAGTGACACCGTCACACAGTGCCCACATTACAACTTTATACAATCCTTACATGATACCGTCACACAGTGCCCACATTACAACTTCATACAATCCTTACATTACACCGTCACACAGTGCCCACAACTTTATACAATCCTTACATTACACCGTCACACAGTGCCCACATTACAAACTTTATACAATCCTTAAGTGACACCGTCACACAGTGCCCACATTACAACTTTATACAATCTTACATTACACCGTCACACAGTGCCCACATTACAACTTCATACAATCCTTACATTACACCGTCACACAGTGCCCACAACTTTATACAATCCTTACATGATACCGTCACACAGTGCCCACATTACAATTCATACAATCCTAATTACACCGTCACACAGTGCCCACATTAACATTTATACATCTTACGTAGATACCGTCACACAGTGCCACATTACAACTTTATACAATCCTTAAGTGACACCGTCACACAGTGCCCACATTACAACTTTATACAATCCTTACATTACACCGTCACACAGTGCCCACATTACAACTTTATACAATCCTTACATTACACCGTCACACAGTGCCCACAACTTTATACAATCCTTACATGACACCGTCACACAGTGCCCACATTACAACTTTCTACAATCCTTACATGACACCGTCACACAGTGCCCACATTACAGCTTTATACAATCCTTACATGACACCGTCACACAGTGACCACATCACAACTTCATACGAGATGCATAACATTGATGGACCTCCACCGAGGTCACCTCTGGCATTTCTCGATGGAAGGAGGCTTAACCCGTCCCCGTCACTCATTACAATGGAATGCCACCTTTAGTGATCCCTCAACTTGTCATTGAGACTTATCATAAGATAATGGGGGTCTGAGAGCTGGGAACCTCCCCAGTTCCCAGGACAGAAGCTCCTGTAGGTACACCATCATTTTGGGAGGCTTCATTGATTGGCACATCTTGAGGAACATGAGGTCTTGTTGGGTTGTCGTATTCAAAAATTCATAACCAGCATGATGAAATGAATTTAAAGGAGAACTCCATACCATTGTGTCCAAGAAGGTGGAGCATGACATGAAGGTTCAGTGCTTGGCATTCTCTGAATCTCCTTGTCGTGCTCCGCCTCCTCACAGTAGGCATCACATAATGTTAGTTTTACATGGACTGTTCCTTTAAGTGGCTTAAAGCCACAGAGACTCTTTTCTGGGATCCAGCTTCTGGACCCGCACCTGGTGGAATCCCCCTTTAAATCTTCCTATTCCATAAACTTGTAGCAGATCTCCCGCTCATGAAGAAGATGAAGAATCTTCAGGCCTTTGTCTTCAGGAGAAATGACTTCATAAGAAGACGATAAACACGTTAGTAAAGAAATGTAAACCATTATATAATCTGCCAAGAATGCGAGTGATGTGGAGCCGAGCAGCGAGAGGTTAACGGGCGGGAAAACCGCTGCCGCTATCAGCTGCATCAGGAAATTCACAGGACATGATGGGAGGTGTAGTCATGTCAGCTCCAAGACCTTATCACAGTATGGACTGTATTACACCAACAGATTATCTGACCAAGAGTTGTGTGTATAACAAAAGATCTGTGTGTGTAATTGGTCAGAAAATCTGTCAGATCAGTCTGAGCCCTATGTATCACACAGGATAGGATTAGATACACAGCTCAGCAGACAGTATCACACACGATACACAGCTGAGCAGACAGTATCACACAGGATAGGATTAGATACACAGCTCAGCAGACAGTATCACACATGATACACAGCTGAGCAGACAGTATCACACAGGATAGGATTAGATACACAGCTCAGCAGACAGTATCAAACTTGAAAGGATGAGATACATAGCTCAGCAGTCAGTATCACACATGATACACAGCTGAGCAGACAGTATCACACAGGATAGGATTAGATACACAGCTCAGCAGGCATTATCACACAGGATAGGATTAGATACACAGCTCATCAGACAGCAACACACATGACAGGATTAGATACACAGCTCAGCAGACAGTATCACACATGACAGGATTAGATACACAGCTCAGCAGACAGTATCAAACAGGATAGGATTAGATACACAGCTCAGCAGACAGTATCACACAGAATAGGATTAGATACACAGCTCAGCAGGTGGTATACAGGATAAGATTAGATACATCAGGTTGGTAGACACTATGACACATATTAGGCTTAGACACAAGGGTCAAGCAGACAGTATCGCACAGTTTAGGCGTAGATACAACTCATCAGCACAACAGCCTCCGGTGTGGAGGGCGTGGCGCCAGCTAATGCATATTCTTCACCAGCTTCTTGCTGCCGGAGACCTGCACGTGCGTGCCCAGGAGGAGAACCTGCCATCCAGGAGTCCCAAAACCTCTGGAGAAGGTATGCTCTGCCCGCCAGGAATGTGCCGCCTCTCACCAGGTGCAGGTAGCGTTCTGATGCCGAGCTTTACCTGGGCAAAAGCTCAGCTTATATATAATATACGTCTATCTATCTATCTATCTATCTTATATCCATGTATCTATCACGTATGTACACGCATCATAAGAAATAGAGCCTAGAGGCCTGTGATTGGCTGCACTGTCAGCGCCACATCAGCCCGTCCTCTGCAGAACCTCTGGAGGAACCTTCGCCCCACTGGAGAATCTCTCGGCCCAGCCCAACGCTGGATGGAAGAGGAGAGGTCTGGCGTTGTCTTATGCACTAGGGGGCGGCAATGAGCAGAGGAAAAACTCCTCCCACATTAATGACTGCCCTGAGGCATGATGGGAGTGACATTCCGGCCAGAAGATGGGATCTGGGAAGTAATGACAACCCCCATCATGTCAGTATCAGTAGTGCCCGGAGTTGTACTATAATAACCTGCGTATTCCCGGTTCTGCGTTTGGCAGCCGCTGACTGACCACAGATATACACTGAGCTTCCTGGAAGTCACTATTTATAGACGCCATAACTAGTTTTTCACATTTATACCGTACGAGACGCCAGCGCGAGGCCGCAACATGTTACAGCTCGAAGGGTGATTGATTTTTTTTTTTTTTTATTTAATTGGGTCTGATTGCTGGAGAGTGCAGAGATCTGGTCTTCATAAGACGCTTAGGCTCTTGGCAGCAACGTGACAGCTGCCAGCTGGATTATTCACAAACACGGAGGAATTTTTAGAAGAAAATGTGGCTGAAAATATAACTTCTTTGCGCTCATCATGTGAAGCAGATGTGGACAGGACGCACGGCTCCGGCACCTGGTGCAGCAAAGTCCGCACCGCCCTTCTGGATCTCCACACGTGCTCAGCTTTACACGTTTTGCACTCATCATGAGTGACATCCTGCTTGATTTTGCAGTCCCCTCCAGAGCTGCATTCACAATTCTGCTGGCCTACTGTTATTTTTGTAGGCGTGAAAAACTCAAAAATAACTGCTGGTAGTGCATTGTGGGGTAGTAGTATCGGCGTGTCTGTCAGCTCAGAGGAGGGCATGATTGTAAATTCAGAAGAAGACAGTCCTGTCAACAAGGAGGAGGGGAGGCATTCCTGACATTCCTGTCAGCTCAGAGGGAGAGTGGGTACACGGCTACTGGCAAAGTGAAAGTGGGCATGTCTGTCAGCACAGCGGAATTTGGTGTGCCTGTCAGAAGAGTGTAAAAGGGCAGGAAGAGAGCGGGCCCGGCAGCAGAGCGGGAAGAGAGCGGGCCCGGCAGCAGAGCGGGAAGAGAGCGGGCCCGGCAGCAGAGCGGGAAGAGAGCAGGCCCGGCAGCAGAGCAGGCCCGGCAGCAGAGCAGGAAGAGAGCAGGTCTGGCAGCAGAGCAAGAAGAGAGCAGCCTGACAGCAGAGCAGGAAGAGTTGGGCACGACAGTGCAGCAGAAGGGGGCGGACCAGCAGTGCAGCAGAAGGGGGCGGACCAGCAGTGCAGCAGAAGGGGGCGGACCAGCAGTGCAGCAGAAGGGGGCGGACCAGCAGTGCAGCAGAAGGGGGCGGACCAGCAGTGCAGCAGAAGGGGGCGGACCAGCAGTGCAGCAGAAGGGGGCGGACCAGCAGTGCAGCAGAAGGGGGCGGACCAGCAGTACAGCAGAAGGGGGCGGACCAGAAGTACAGCAGAAGGGGCGGACCAGCAGTACAGTAGAGGGGGCGGACCAGCAGTACAGCACAAGGGGGCGGACCAGCAGTACAGCACAAGGGGGCGGACCAGCGGACTAGCAGTACAGCACAAGGGGGCGGACCAGCAGTACAGCAGAAGGGGGCGGACCAGCAGTACAGCAGAAGGGGGCGGACCAGCAGTACAGCAGAAGGGGGCGGACCAGCAGTACAGTAGAGGGGGCGGACCAGCAGTACAGCACAAGGGGGCGGACCAGCGGACTAGCAGTACAGCACAAGGGGGCGGACCAGCAGTACAGCACACGAGCCCTGCAGGACAGCAGAAGGGCACAAGCTTGTCACCACAGCAGGAGGGTCAGGCCTACTAGCGTTTACAACCGTAATGCAGCTATGTATGTGACTGGAGTTTACAACATGGTGTCCATAAAAATTTGTATTCTGCAATGTGCTTTGCAGTCCTCAGACGGTAAACTCCCCAAATCCAGTAGAAGGTCCATATATTACAACAAAAACAACCCCACAGGCACCGGTGTCAAGTTTCAAGGTAAAAGTGCAGGCTGCTCATACCCCTCTCTGGCTCCATAAACATCCAACTTTTTGCAGTACAGGCCAAATTATTGGACCCCGAGGAGAAGTGGCTTACCAAGGACGAAGGCCATAACCTTGTCTGGCCGAGAAACTCCTTCAGTCCCCAGACTCACAACACCACGCACTACCAAAATTCAAGACTTTTTTTTATTTTATTTTTCTTATTGAGGACTCTGGAAAGTGTTCCGACAAAAATAAGTGGAGGGATTATGTTGTAGATGAAACCTCCACGTTGCTTTTATCTCAAGAGCCCCGAACAAGCCACAAACAAATATTAACAGGAAATCTTTTCTACAAACTTTTGAAAGTTTTTTGGGGAATATAATATACAATATACTACTTTGTATATGGAGATAACCAACAAATTTGCTGCAGAAGCGTAGACGCTAATTAACTTGGGTTCTGGCTAGGCTTTTAAGAGTCCAGGGACGTGAAGCATTATTACAATTGGGTAACATGCTTTCCTCTCTCATCTGCTTTTGCAACTGCTGCCTGACATTGAGCACTGCTGCTTAGCTACCCAAGGCCTTCTCTAGTGCAGTCATCCAATGATGGTGGTGGATGTGCATTACTTTTATCAACTTAAACTCTCATCTTCAAGTTCTTGACCAAGCTGCAGCTTATTACGTTCTTTTTGTTATATTTCACAAGCTGAATTTCTACAAGTGTTTGCATCATCAGTACAAACGGGCACTTTACTCTCAATCACAGTCATGAGGCCATTAATAAAGCAAACTGGGCCTAACTCAAAACCTTTGTGTCCCTCACTGCTCCCTGTACAAATCCTTGAGGTCCCCCACTGCTGCTGATACAGATCCTTGTTGTCCCCCACTTCTCACGATAAAGATTCTTGAGGTCCCCCACTGCTCCCGATACAGACCCTTGAGGTCCCCCACTGCTCCCGATACAGACCCTTGTGGTCTCCCACTGCTCCCGATACAGATCCTTGTGGTCCCACACTGCTCTTGGTTCAGAACCTTGTGGTCCCCCACTGCTCCCAATACAGACCCTTGTGGTCTCCCACTGCTCCCAATACAGATCCTTGTGGTCTCCCACTGCTCCCAATACAGATCCTTGTGGTCCCCCACTGCACCAGGTAAAGATCCTTGAGGTCCCCCACTGCTCCCAGTACAGATCCTTCTGGTCCGCCACTGCTCCCGGTTCAGATCCTTGTGGTTCCCCACTGCTCAGCTACACACTGTTGTGGCCCCCTACTGCGCTTACTACAGATCCTCGTGGTTCCCTGCTGCCCCTGGTACAGACAATTGTGGTCTCCACTGCTGACTTTAGCCAAGTTTGAGTAAGTTCAATTTATGTCTCTTTGTCTTCTGTCCCTAAAAATGTTTCTACCTAAAAATCATACATTATCCCCCTGTTCAAGCATTTGCAGATTCAGTACAAGGCTCTCGTTAGGTGCAGTATGTAATGTTTTTGCAAAAATCTAGATATATTAGCTACACAGATGCTCGAAACTAGACTAAATCTCATTCAGGACACATTATGAGAAGATCCAACTCGTTTGAGAAGACAATAAACCTTAGAAGAGGTAACTGGAGAAGAGGACCAACAACAAGCTGAATAGAGACCATAACAGAGATGTTGAGAAGCCTGAAGACCAAATGCAAGTCAGGACCTTCTGGAGAAACGTTGGGCCTAAGGGAGTTGACAAAAACTTGATGAAGCTTGATAACCATCCAAAACCAGCAGTTGTAAGACTTGGCGACGGCTCTTGTACCATCTGGCACGTTATGAGTATATGAACCCCTTAACAAATGCAACCATGGAAACATAAAAGGTTGAGAAAGCTCTAAATGTTTCTAAGAAAATATATTTACCTCATCATGGATAGAACGTGCATCAAAAGTCTAGCGAGTGATGAGAAAAACAAAGGAGCAAGTAATGAAATAGTATATTCTGATGCTACGTCTGTTATGTCATATGTCTGAAATGTAGGCTGTATCGCCAACACCAATGGGTGGCGGGACATCAGTTCTCCTCACCAGAGAAGTGGATCCGAGTTTGGCATTGGCTAAACTGTGGTGCAGAGTCTAAGGAACCTTCCCATTTTTCACCACTAGGGACCACAGCAGCATGGAGGTATGGACTTTCCTAGTTGGATTCCCAGGTCATGGTCCCTAAAGGCAAATTCAGGAATGGATGTGGGGTGATAACTGGGACAGACATAACCAGAATATAGGTCAGGGGTCTAATGTACGAGGGTCAGGCTACAAGTACCAGGCAAACAAAATCAGAATCAAGAGAGACAATTCCAAGGTCAAAGTCAGGTTTATGGTCAAAACACAAACTAGCGCAGTATGGACATGCCACCAGGACTGATGTCATCAGAGCAACCTGATGAAGCCGTGGCCATGAGTGGGAGATCATTGCTAGATCAAGGAGAGCTGGGGAACATCTGTCTATAGCCCACCTCTGAGAGGAAGACACCTACACTAGAGATGAGCGAATCATCCAACATTCGCTTCGCCGAATGTTTGTCGAAGATTTGTACTTCATATGAATCTATTCGGTCGAAGGTGAGTACAAATCATACGTTATTATGTGGTGTTCTGAACATTCACGTCCTAATAACGGACGTACAGTTGTTAAAAGGTACGCAACTTATGTGAACACGTACGCATGAGCGTACAAATTGCGTACGAATCCTCAGCGTACTATTGTCTAGCGATTGTGTTCTGAGTCTGACCCCTGGCTACATATGGACACTGTATCAGCAGATCATCCGGCTGAGACTGAGATGAGCGTGCCATCCACTCCACTACATGTATGGAAACCAAGCCAAGTAATTTTACCAGCCCAGTTTTATTACAACATCTGCCCCGGTTCTTGGTGGCATCTTGCAGTTTGAGTATTTTTCCATACAGAATACAAGGCGTATTTTAGGACGTAGTTATCGCCCATAAGGCGAGGGCCTCTGCCTTTTTAGAATTTGCACAGCTATTACTCAGCAAAATTATTATTGTGTGCAAACTTTGAAAAAGAAAAAAACAAGAAAAAAAACACCATCAATAAATGACACAAGTTACTCAACAACATGCCCAAAAATGTCCCCTGCGAAGCTCCGACGTTCACTTATTAATCTGCCAGCTCCTCGCAGCAGGAAACAAGCGCTTATCGAGGAAAGTGAAATACTTCCCTCCCCAAACAAGGTTATTAAATAAGGAAATATTTAACATCTCGTCTATCCGAGAGCCGAGGAGGAAAAAAAAAAAAAAAGTGAAAAATCCTACAAGATAAATGTGAACAATTCTCAAAAACAAAACTAAAATACCGTTATCCAATACACCCTTGACAGATCTTTTTGTTTTAAAGAATATGACCTTCGTAGTGTTATTCCCAGTTTGACAGTTGGGTCAGAGATCTGCAGCAGTAAGGGTAGGGCCACAGAGAAATAGTTTTTGGCAAAATCATGTGGCCACTTAAAGAAGAACTCCCGCAAAAAAAAAAAATAAATTCCATGTCCTGCTAGAAATGTACATGATGTAATCTGTAGTGAATGTCATTTTCTTACCAGTGTCTGTATTTGTGAGTTATATCTCCCTGATGGTTCTCATATGTGTCATGTGACCAGCAATCAGACTCACCAGATAACACAGCATCTTATGTGTGGACAGGAAGTCTAATTCTCTATGTATTCCTATGGGAGCCTCACTCTAGGAATGAATAGAGCAGTAACTGGCTTCCTGTCCTGGGTCAGTTGGAGGGTCAGGGAGTTGGTCACATGACCCAGCTACAATTAGAAGAGAGGGGATAACTCACAAATACAGTCTCTGATAAGAAGATTACATTCACTACAGATTACATCATGCACCTTTCTAACAGGTCAGAGGATAAACATTTTTGCGGGAGTTCTTCTTTAGGCCTCTTTCACACGAGCGTCACGGATTCAGTCCGGATGCGTTCATGGTGCGTTCCTGAAAATCCGCACCAATCCGCACGCAATCGCAGTCAGTTTTGACTGCGATTGTGTACGTTCGTTCAGGTTTTTCCGCGCGGGTGCGAAGCGTTTTGATGCGTTTTTCACGTGCGTGATAAAAAAACGGAATGTTTACAAACAACATCTCTTAGCAACCATCAGTGATTCACGCAGACCCATTAACTTCAATGGGGCCAGGGCTGTGTGAAAAACGCAGAATATAGAACATGCTGCGTTTTTAACGCAACGGCGAACTGATGCGTGAAAAACATCGCTCAGGTGAAAAGCCCCATTGAAATGAATGGGTCAGGATTCAGTGCGGGTGCAATGCGTTCGCATCACACATTGCACCCGCGCGGAAATCTCACCCGTGTGAAAGGGGCCTTAACAATTTACAAACTGCAACACACAGCACTGTGGCTTCTGGTCCCATTGTGGCCAAGTCAGTGTGACACCCCATCTGGCCCAACCTTATAGGGTTTTTTTTTTTTTTTTCAGATATGGATGGCTTATCCTCAGGATAGGTCATCAATATTAGACCATTAAGGGTTCTCCGTCCACCGTCTAGTTTTCAACACCTTCGTACTGCAATTCTGCTTGGCCACTACACAGTGGACCAAACCTTCTTCTGATTCCCCTCCATTGCATAGTTTTCAGTGCCGGCCTGAAACTGCTAGTGGGGTTGCCCCACTAATCTGGTACTGGTGACCTCACCTGAGGATAGGCCATCAATATCTAATTCCTCAGAGCTAAACCCGGACATATCCCCATTTTCACCCAGGCAGCCGTCCTTTCATGCTCCGATGCTTTTCTTTTGCCCTGTTATGAATTGTGCAGGGCAAAGGTATTTTTTGGCGATCCAGTGACATACTGGGCTCTCCATGGGGAAAGCCAGGCAGAGGCTACTGCCTAGCAGTGAGCCTGGTGACATCACTGGCACTAATTGGCCGGCTTTAACGCTGCCCTAGTCTGTAAAACGGCTAGGGCAGCGCTAAAGCCCGCCCATCAGAGCCGATGATGTCACCGGCAACACTGCTAGGTGGAAGCCTCCGCCTAGCAGTGTAATACTATAAACAAAAAACTCTGAACTCCGACAACCCCTTTAACTAAGAGGAGTGAACTCTCCTACACTTTCAAAAAATTGAGACTGTAACCAATATTCATATGTAAGTTGCTTCAGGATATTATCTTCAGCACAATGATATTCAGGATATTATCTTCAGATGAAATTTGGCAACACAAAAATTTCTCCTAAAATACGTATCTTTACCAATTAGAGCATCTTATAAAAAACATCTTGCAAAATAATTTTCCAAATGTATTACTTGGAACCCAGTCCACGAATACACCCTGTACTTCTAGTACAGACTCGTAAAGGAAAACTTGGAAATGCACCCAGGACCTTTATACAGCTCTACGCACAAAGCCTTTCGGACACGGTTTGTTATCTGCACCTCTATGTTATCAGTCCACCAGGGTGATGACTACAACAATGTGGAGGTTGGTCCATTTTGTTATCTTATATAAAGCCAATATTGATAGCATTCCCAGAAGAACGGATGATGACAACATTCACTTTCTCACCAGCCTTGGCACCATTACAACGGCAATAAAAATGATACCTCCAGAGCATAATCTATGGAGTGCCTCCATCCAATGTATGATGTAGGTATTCTACTTGAGAAGTACTATTTCTAGGGATACCGCCTCCAAGTTGTATGGTGGCCCAAGAACCCATGGATCTGTAGAACAAGGCTGGTGTAGATCATTAGGACTACTTTTCAAAAAATACTTTGGAAAATGAAAATCCTTCTCTTCCTCTAAAATTATGTAGAGGCACCATAATGTGGGACTCAAAGACCCATGGATCTGTAGAACAAGGCCCGTGTAGATCATTAGAGGCACCATATGGTAGCCCATAGAGGGTTTATGGCTGTAAGGCCTAAGTTGACCATAAGAATAAGACATTGAAGAATGCTTTGAAAGATAAAAATGCATCAAAATCTGAAGAACTAGACAGGTTTTTACATGATGAACTACAGCTCTGGAAGTACCACCGCTGACCTACAACTGCTCGTAGAACATAGGTCATCACCTGCTAGCCTACAACAAACGAAAGAGGCCAAATACATTATGCACGGTCAACATTACTCAAAGCACCAAACCAAAAATGAAACAATAACCAATAAATTTGAGTAAAAGTTAAGAACTTTCTGTACTCACCACATAGGGCTTGTTCCTGTTGCCGATCTCTTCAGCTGGCTTGAGAACCTTCAACGGTTTCGGCTCGGCAGTGGTTGGAGTACTTGGTGTTGTTCTGGGCAAATCCATAGGGTTGAAGTTATTAGAGTTGGCAATGTTAGCAGGAGTCTGCTTGGAGGCATTCTCAAAGGGGCTTATTAAAACTGGATAGTGTTTGATGTGAGGTCTTGTAGACTCCAAATTTGCCAAATGAGCACCACCATGGCCTAACACTTTGCATTCAGGAGGAGAGATGGGAATAAACGTTGCCGGTTCACTTGTGTGTCGTACATGTTTGCTTCCTTGCCTGTTTTTACCAAGTGCCTCAATTGGTTCTTCGCCTTCCTTGTTGCCATCATGGCTACCGATCCTGTTGGAGCGCTTTTTAAAGCTTCGTCTAACCACCCTGGGAGATAAGACATTTACAAGGTTTGGGTCGAAACTTAAATTGTGATTTCCTTCCAAACCGTTTTCTTCCATATCAGAAGTTGAGGGGTGCTCCGGTAGAGCATGAAACGTTGCCTCCTGTTCTATCTCGTCTACTTCTTCCAACTCATCTCTTTGCTCAGATAGTATGGGTTCACTGGTAGATGCCAGGATGGATTGTTCCAACTCTTTGGAAGGCTCATTGGAGTCTTCTAGGCCGACAGGAGACAATTCTCCACGCCGACTCGGGTCACTAAATGACTTTTTCTTAATGGTCTTCCCGTTGCCCTTTTCATCAATGACCTTATCAAGAGCTCCAGGTTGACTAACTATATTTTGGATGACAGTGTTGTAATCCTTAACCCCATCACTACTGAAAGAAAGCACACTCGCAGCACTACCTGTGCATTCAGATAGCACCGTGGCGGAAGAATCAGAGATTCCAGATTTTGAATTTAAGGACCCAAGGAGGTTACTATCGACAGAGAATTTTTTAGCATCTTCAGTGATAGAGTATCTTCGGTGAGGCATTGGATCACTCAGAGATCTATAGGTCTCGCTCCCAGACTCACCATTGCTCCCACTACTAGAATCTGTGCCACTATTACCAAGTGAAGGAAATTTTCGTCTTCGTCTAATAGTTCCTGGTGTTGGTGGAGCGTCCATTGGCCCTTGAGCGTTTGCCATATGTGGACTGTCGGAGCACTGAGTACTTTCTGAATTACCGGCATGGGATTGAGCTGTGTGATAGTCTCCATTTTGGGCATGCAAAAATTCACTTTCGTCCTTGGAAGTTCCCGTTGATTTCCAAACTTTAAGTTTCTGGCCAAGGTCTCGATATGAAGTGCAAGTTGCAGGATCTACCTCGGTAACAATGCCTTCATCGGTCAAGCAAGACTCATGTCCTGACGAGTGGGAGGTATTCCTATTAGACACAATTTCATTGGATGCGCGTGGTTTCACACATTTGCCGTCGATATCTTCATGTAGATCTATCTGAGACACTTCGGGCCTTTTTTCACTTTTGAGATGTTCAATCACTTCTTGATCAAAGTCATCCTGAGACCCTATCTGCTTTATTTTCTCAAATACTTGTCTGGCTTCTTGGATATACTGGTCCTGCATTGCTTCTGACGCATTATAGCTTTCTTCTACATTATCGGCATCTTCCGTCTGTAAGAACAGACCATCACTATTGGATGGGGTGGCAAGCATGAGTTCCGATGAACTTTGCTTCATGGAACTGTGTGTTGTCACACGTCGGGATCCCAATTTGTCGGAACAGGTGAAGGATTTTGTGCGTCGTAGCGTAGCAGTCAAGTCTTTTAATGTTGGACGGCTCCCTTGTGGCAATCGGTTCTGCCCCACAGATCTGCCTCGGCCAACCTGACCTTGTCGACCAGAAGATTCCTGGCAGGCCTCATGTCTGGAGCAGGCTCCATCCTTGTCACTGGTTCCTTGGCCTCGGCTTTTTAGTTTTAAATCGGAAAAGTCTGATTTTAAGTAACTCAGCAAGCTGAGGGTATCCGAAGCTATATCTGGGTTCGACATGGATATCTTTTGTTTAGGCTCGTCGCTTTCAAGGTCACACTGTAGAACATCACTGACGGTTTCATTTCTCAGATTGGCTACACTAGATGGCATTTTTGATCTAGGACGGACTATCGGTCGAGACGTACTTTCATGTTGGCCAAAGCTTGGCGATCGGTGAACGTTAAAACCACCCTGGAGGCTACGTGCTTGCCCAGCGTAATAGGCGTTGAAGTGGTCATCGTCTTTGAGGGTTTCAGTGCTTGAGTATCTACTGCTGCTTCTGGAGCCACAGGGACTTGGCATAAAGGGTGGAATGTTAACTTTCGCAACTCGAGACACAGTGGGCATAGGGGACACCGAGGCCAGCTGACCTGCTTCGGAAGCGTTTCGGAAATGTTGCTTGGGGGTTTCATGAGGAGTAGTGGTTGAGGCATTAGTAGAAGGGCTTGGTTCTAGCAAAGAATCATCGGACCTGGCTGTAGTAACTAGGCCGCTCGGTACAGATATAGAATGTGGATCACGGTTTTGTAACGGCACATTCGACAGGCTCGTACCAAAGTCACATGATGCGTTGACTATTATGTTGTGCCCGTCCCCATCAGAGTCTTTATTATCACATACTAAAGAGTCTTTTTCCCTCCTAGTAGAGTGTTTCCTGAGACTTTCCCTGAGGACATCAAGCCCATCTTCCTCTTCGCTTCCTGAGGAGGTTTCTCGGGACCTGATCTTAGAACTGATCTTATTAGTCAAGGTGGGCAGTAAGGTGTTCCTCTGCAGCTCGTCCATGCTGGAGCTGTCTTTGAGTCTGACATTATTAGGGGCTGTCTGTGGTTTGCCTGAACTATGCCAGGAATGTAAACTAAGTGATTGCTGCCTTGCCTCTTGTTTAGGTAGACCAGATGAAAGTGTGTGCGCTTTCAGGCCAAATGGGATACAGCTTCTCGGAGGAGGGGGAGGAGGCTGGGGTTTGGGACCAGTGTTAATAATACGGTGTTCTTTTGTATCCACAGTATGTTGTTCTGTTTTAGTCTCCGATAGTGCTCTGCAGTAGTTGCTTTCCACCTTGGATGGTATATTTTTGGGCCAGTGTGTAGGGCCAGAAGGCTGCTCTTTGGTGTAATGGTTAAAGCTTTTGGCAGTTGCAGTTTCTACAGGGCAATGTCTTTGTGGCTCCATTGCATGAGACCCCGGCTGGCCCGAGAGCCTCGGTTCTTCACAATCGGGCAATGAAGATTCCCTGGATGGAGCCTTCCTAGTACTATCTCCAAAAAGTTTCCTCATTTCAGTAACGCTTGGCCAGTTAGTCCCTTCAGTCACAAACAGTTCCCGGTTGTCTGGCTGTAGAAAACTACAGAAGGTGTTCACTTCGTCTAATGAGATCCCTGAGCTCGGAGATTCCCTTGGGCTTGGGCTATGAAAATCATGCGACTTACCTGGCAGTGCCAGGGAGAGACCATCGCTCCCGGTCGGGTTTATAAAGTCCTGTTGAGAAGGCTCCACGATACTGTTGCCCTCCCAAGGTCTGGCCTGAAGACGATGATCCTCGCGCCTTAAGTTCTCGTCGTCGCTCGCAGCCCCATCGTCCCTCTGGCGGGGCGAGAACCGTTGAGAAAGCTGCCGGATGGATGGGATACTCTGGTCTTTGCTGGCTGAAGAGATCTTGGACACCTTCCTAGTTAAGCTGAGGGATCTGGCAGGAGGACGATGTGTTTTTTGACATGTGGGTTGGGTGACATCTCCTTTCCCGGGCAGCTCCGTGCCTCCCTCTTCACTAAAAGCTTTGGCATTCCAGTTTCCCAGTTTTTTGAAAGACACGCTCCTGTATATCCGAACTTTTCTCTCGGCATCTCTCTCAGCCATCGTTTAAAACCGAACACAACCCGAAGGAGAAGATTCAAAGGCAAAACCAAAAAGTCTTCAAGGAATAAGTTAAAATACATTCAAACGTGTAATCCATAGAGAAGAAGACAACATCCCCCTATGGCATTCCGTCCAAGTTTCCGAAAGACCGAGCTGAAAAGCCCTCGGCAGACCCGCGATAAATCTTCATCTTTTAGGCAGCGATTAATTCCACTTTAGTTCCTGTTAGTTTTCCAGCAGTAAGATAAAAATCACAAGGGGGGGGGGGAAAGGAGGAAAAAGTTTACGCAAAGTTTCCTTGACAACTGTTTAACCCACGATTGGCTCCGGCTCAGACGTAGCCATCACCCGCTGTTCAGCTAGAATAATGCACATTCCATGTCGCGTTGCATTGTGGTGACATGCCCCCGTTGTTGCCGTCATATCCCAGGCTTGCACATTTCCAAAAAATAAAAAAAATAAAAAAATTGTCAAACACTCCTTTGGTCTTTCCAGTCTCTTGTGTGTTGATTTCACGTGGGAGAAAAACTGCTGCCGCCAGCCCAGCGTGGGTTAAAAGAGGCGAGGATGGAGGGGAGAGTATGGGAACATTTTTCTTTCTAATGTTTCCCTGGAAAAAAAAAAACAGAATGGTGTTACAAATACTATATGGAAATAATCGACATGCCCCTGGTGGTGTCATCTGGACGTCCCCCTACCGAGCAGCGCTGCAAATCCAAACGGTAGAAGAATAACTTTTCATTTTTGTTTAACGTACAGAGAAAAACACAGATTTTTGTCCATTTTTTTCCCTTCGTTTTACAAAAAGTTGCATGTTAGCGCCCCATGCTGGACAATGGTTGTATTACAAGTTCCTCTTTATAATAAGCGCTAGATTTTTTTCTTCAATGTGAACTCAAAAGTGGTTCAAAAAGTGGTTTCTTTCCAAATATAAATTCTAATTGTAACAAAAAAATTTTAGGAAAAAAAAAATTATTTCTGTTTTTTTGATATCTTAATAAATGGAAAATTAGTTACCGTTCTCCCTAACAGACTAAGGGCTCACGCACACGACCGTATGAACTTTGTGGTCGGATGAACACGGATTTGCAAAAACTGCGGATGACGTCTGTGTGCATTCTGCATTTTGCGGAACGGAACGGCCGGCCTCTAATAGAACAGTCCTATCCTTGTCGGTAATGCGAACAATAATAGGACGTGTTCTATTTTTTTGCGGAACGGACATACGGACACGGAATGCACACGGAGTAACTTCCGTTTTTTTTTGCGAAGCGGACATATGGACATGGAATGCACACAGAGTAACTTCCGTTTTTTTTGCAGAACGGACATATGGACATGGAATGCCCAAGGAGTAACTTCCGTTTTTTTTGCAGAACGGACATATGGACATGGAATGCCCAAGGAGTAACTTCCGTTTTTTTTGCAGAACGGACATATGGACATGGAATGCCCAAGGAGTAACTTCCGTTTTTTTTGCAGAACGGACATATGGACATGGAATGCCCAAGGAGTAACTTCCGGTTTTTTTGGGAACCCATTGAAATGACTGGTTCTGCATAGGGTCTGCAAAAAAACAAACAAACAAACAAACAAAAAAAAAAAAAAAAAAAAAATCGGACGGACACGGAAAGAAAATGCGTTCGTGTGCATGAGCCCTAAGCCATGGGTTCCGGAAAGATTGCTGGGACTTTTAGTCCCAAAGGGCCATCAACAATGATGTCAAGAGAGGTCTATATATATGTACACACACAACATAGGGTAGTGTATACATTTATAGGACTATGGTATTAGGGCTCATGCACACGACCGTATGTATTTTGCGGTCCGCAAAAAATACGGATGACGTCCGTGTGCATTTCGTATTTTGCGGAACGGAACAGCCGGCCCCTAATAGAACAGTCATATCCTTGTCCGTAACGCGGAACGGAAAAAACGGACATACGGAAACAGAATGCACACAGAGTACCATCCGTTTTTTTTTTGCGGACCCATTGAAATGAATGTAAAAAAAAAAAAAAAAAAAAATATGGAACGGACACGGAAAGAAAATACATTCGTGTGCATGAGCCCTTAGATTGCAAGCTCCATAGACAAGTTCACTTCTAGGCTGGCTCTTTGGTAACCTCATTGTACACCCCCTAGGGGCTACTGATGTCACAGCCTTGTAGACGATGACATCACCGCATGTCAGCTGTCAAAATAAACACCCCGATTCCTCACCTTACCAGTTGGCTCCGGGTTGCTAGTTATCAAATTGAAAAAAATTGGAATTTTTTAAAGTCCAAAATTAAAAAAGCAAAAATAAAAATCTTGCAAAATAAAGATTTGTAAAAATTGGTCCAGAAACAATATAAAATACAAATTTTTAAAAGTTTCTCATGCGAATACCCTCACCCTCATTATATGTCCCCCCCCTCCCCTTACTATATCCCAGTGGGAGGCTGTAGATTGCAAAATATTCTGCAACCCCCGAGCTTGCCTCCAACTCCTGCCATAGGGGGGGTGTACAAGAATGAATTAAAAGGGCTCCTCTCCCGTACCTTTACAAATTTCCAAAAACTTCCTGCTTACTGTAGATCTATAAGATCAGACTTGTCGATCGGCTCGGTGAAATAGATCAAAATCCAGGTATGCCCCCGCAAAAAAAAAAAATTTAATTTGTCAAAAAAATTACTGAAATTGGCACAAATCCGGACAGTTTTTTGCAAATCCTACCCCAAAATGGAAATTTTTATAGCGAAAAGGTAACGAATCAGCTGCTCCTGCTCGGGTGCAAAGTTTGCATTGTCCCCTGCGAAGAAAATACAAAGAACAGAGGAGAGCGCCCTGCTCCTTACCCTTCAAATCTTTCCTCCAGTCTAAATTTCAGAGGCTGCAGAGAGTCCAGGAATTTGTGCGCACCATTGTCTGCACAGAAGGGGGGGGGGGGATCGATGCAATGCAAAAAGTTTCAGCTCCCCTCAATAAAGTCAGCCCTGGGGGGTCACTCACACCCCTCCTGGCTCCTCGGGATACAGTGTATCACAGATTAGAGCCGTGGAGCCATGTTGTGGAGACTCCGCTGCAGCCTGGATACAGGAAGTGCCCCCTCCTCCCCTATTTGTGCACTCAGATGGAATGTGCCAGTCTCTTCTCCTACACTGCACACTGGAATAGCTGTAACCCTTTCATTGCCTGGAGCGTATCCACAGATCCCGAGCACAACTCCCCCGCTGGAGCTTAAGGGTAACTCTGCCCATCTAGTGCAGATACTTCCAGGCGGTGAACTTCAGATTTGCCATCCGCCCGGAGTTTGGAGCTGTTCTTCAGAATATATTAAAGGGATTGTCCAGGATTAGAGGAACATGGCTCCTTGTGTCTAACGGCGCCACCCCTGACCACAGGTTGAGTGTGGTATTGCAATATGGTTTCATTCTCTTTAATCGAGCTGATGTGTAGTAGCATGCACAAAGCAGCTATGTTTTTTCTAATCCTGGACGACCCCTTTAAGGATGACTCCACTTTGGTGCACATTTGAAGCAACACTCCAGGTAAGATGAATACAATGTATCATACCTAGTGCAAGTTCTGAGGGGCGGGGCTTCTCTTTCGTTTCTTTAATTCTGTGTGTCATGCTCCGCCCCTCTGGCACATAACTTGCTATAACTTTCCCCAGAGTGATCCTCTACATTACAGATCCTCCTGGTTCTGACCCAAATCACATAATGATCACTTACAGTGCAGAGGTCCAACCAATTATCATAGATGATGTAATGGTAGTGACCACTTCTATGTCCTGGGAGCAGCGAGGTGTTCCCCATAATGCATTACAGGGGCAGTAGTACATACAGTGGAAACAGGACCTGAATATGAGGATGGATGAGTAATGTACAGTGACTGTACCATCAGAATAGTGAGTGCAGCTCTGGAGTATAATACAGGATGTAACTCAGGATCAGTACAGGATAAGTAATGTAATGTATGTACACAGTGACTGCACCAGCAGAATAGTGAGTGCAGCTCTGGAGTATAATACAGGATGTAACTCAGGATCAGTACAGGATAAGTAATGTATGTACACAGTGACTGCACCAGCAGAATAGTGAGTGCAGCTCTGGAGTATAATACAGGATGTAACTCAGGATCAGTACAGGATAAGTAATGTATGTACACAGTGACTGCACCAGTAGAATAGTGAGTGCAGCTCTGGAGTATAATACAGGATGTAACTCAGGATCAGTACAGGATAAGTAATGTATGTACACAGTGACTGCACCAGCAGAATAGTGAGTGCAGCTCTGGAGTGTAATACAGGATGTAACTCAGGATCAGTACAGGATAAGTAATGTATGTACACAGTGACTGCACCAGCAGAATAGTGAGTGCAGCTCTGGAGTGTAATACAGGATGTAACTCAGGATCAGTACAGGATAAGTAATGTATGTACACAGTGAATGCACCAGCAGAATAGTGAGTGCAGCTCTGGAGTAAAATACAGGATGTAACTCAGGATCAGTACAGGATAAGTAATGTAATGTATGTACACAGTGACTGCACCAGCAGAATAGTTGAGTGCAGCTCTGGAGTATAATACAGGATGTAACTCAGGATCAGTACAGGATAAGTAATGTATGTACACAGTGACTGCACCAGCAGAATAGTGAGTGCAGCTCTGGAGTATAATACAGGATGTAACTCAGGATCAGTACAGGATAAGTAATGTATGTACACAGTGACTGCACCAGCAGAATAGTGAGTACAGCTCTGGAGTATAATACAGGATGTAACTCAGGATCAGTACAGGATAAGTAATGTATGTACACAGTGAGTGCACCAGCAGAATAGTGAGTGCAGCTCTGGAGTATAATACCGGATAAGTAATGTATGTACACAGTGACTCAATGTTTTTTGTAGATTTGTTCTGTACTAGCATGGTGGCTCAGTGGTTAGCACTGTTGCCTTGCAGTGCTGTGGTCATAGGACAACATATCCAGAGATGTTCTTTCTGTGGGTTTACTCTGGTTTCACTGTGGTATATGTCAGCACTATATAAGTGAATAAAATAAATAGATTTGGGGGGGGGGTGTACTACAGCTGCTAATGGAGAGCGTCATAATCCATAAACTGATATAGTACCCCCAAAATCCTGACCCAGGCCTGTCACCCAGTTAAGCCAGTGCTCTCTGCTCTACACGGATGAGGGGCAATCACCCCGAAACACCTGCCTACAGATGAGGTGCTAGCTTATTTAACCCTTTCTACCCCGGAGGTTTTTTTCGGTTCTGCATTTTCGTTTTGCGCTCCCTGCCTTCAAACAGCCATAACTGTTTTATTTTTCTGTTCACATAGCTGTATGAGGACTTGTTTTTTGCGGGACAAGTTGTACTTTCCAACGCCACCATTTAATATTGCATATGGTGTAGTAGGAAGCGGGAAAAAAATTCCAAATGGGGTGAAATTGCAAGAAAACCGCTATTCCGCTACAGTTCTACGGGTTTCTTATTTACAGCGTTCGATGTGCATTAAAACTGACCGGTTACTTTCATTCTACTGGTCAGTACGAATCCGGCAATCCTAATATGTATAGTTTTTCCTGCGTTTAGATGGTGATAAAATAATTAGAAAGTTGCCCTTTTTTTTTTCCTTGTCATATCTTGACCCCTATAACTTTTTGGTATTTATGTGTACAGAGCTGTATGGGGGCTCATTTTTTGCGGGGCGGTCTGAAGTTTTTATTGATACCATTCTGGGGTGTGTATGACTTTTTGATCACTTTTTATTTAATTTTTTTTAGAAAAAAAAGCGACAAAAAACGGCGAATCGCCATTTGGACGCTTTTTTCCGCCACACAATTCGCCATATTGAAATTTTTTTTTTATATTTTAAAAGTACAGGCGTTTTCGGTCACGGTGATACCCATGATGTCTATATTTATTGTTATTTAGGTATTTATTTTTTACTTATACTGAAAGGGAGGTGATTTGAACTTTTATATCTTTTTTATTTTTTTATATATTTTTTAACATTTTTTTAAATTTTTCTGTTGATTATTTTAAGCTCAAATATCATCTGATCTATTGTGTTTTGTTTTTTTTTCTTATGAGCAATCATGGATTTACTAGATGCAGTTAAATCCATGAATTGCTCATTTCTTATCCTGGCCTGCCATCTAGTGGCCAGAATAAGAATTGCAGTTTGAAAACTGTAATCCTCACCAGCGAGGATTACAGTTTTCATATGGTGTACAGACACCCCGATTGGCCAATCGGGGCGTCTGTACACCACCCGGAAGCGTAGGCTTCCGGGTTCAGATGCATCCTGATGCCGTGATCACGTGTGATCACGGCATCAGTAAGGCCCTGGAAGTCGCCGCCGACGAAGGTGAGAAGCGGCAAGTCTCTGCTGTTAGAAACAGCAGAGACTTGCCGGCCATGACGCCCGCCGCACCCGCGAGCGGGCGTCATGTCCCCGCACCGCCCGAGCGCCGTACATGTACGGCGCTGGTCGGGAAGGGGTTAATATCCGAGTCATGTCTCAAGGATCGCTGCCTTACATCTGGTGGCATCAGAGGCGGAGCTTGTTAACAGTTCATTTGTATACCTTCTTTCCGAAAATAAATAGTATAATGTTGATGTCTTGCCCTTGACTAATTTTCCTAACCCTCTGTGACAGTGACATCTGCTGGTGAGCTGGAGGTATTGCATTTCAAGAAAACAAATACTATTGAGTGGCCAAACCACAGGGGATTTTTTAATTAGCCGTATATTCACATGAAAGGTCACTTCTGACAACACTTTGTTATTCCTGTTGTGAGGCACAATGTATTTTTGGGTTACTGTAACTTTAAAATAGAAAAACGGCATCTCATTGGAGTAAACAAGTCTTTGATGGGGGGTTGGCAGCGCTCGGCACACATTACCTGGAGGTCAGATATAGGGGGTAGAACTCAGTACAGTCTGTGCTTCCGAGGGTCCATTCCCCTCTGTAATCTTATTATGGAGACCTCATGTACATCAATGGTGATATCTGATCATTTAATGTTAGAGGCCTAAAGCCGTAGGCTGCACTACTGACAACGTGTCCCCTCCTGTGTACCATCTGGTGTTGTCATGGAGACCTGTATAGAACCAGATCACTTCCTGCCCGTGGCTTAGTGCGAGTATGTTGGGACATCGATGTGGATGGTGATTTCGGTTCACATCAGTCCTCCATGACAACATGGGCCCTAACAGTAATCAGAAGGGGGCATGTTGTCCACAGGATCTGTCAGTAGTTCAGCCTCAGGCTTTGGGCCTGTAACTGCCATTGCTTATATCTCAGCATAGAATTAAGTTAATTAAAAACGTTTTCACATTTTTTTAACGTACAGAAGAATATCCTTTAGGGCTCATTTACACAAACGCATGGTGGTCGTGCCCCTGCTGCTGTGGTGCAGACCCATTGACTGGGTCTAGGGTTGCCACCTTTCCCAACCAAAAATACCGGCCAAGTTAAGCCACACCTCAAAGGGGGTGTGGTTGTGAGGGCATGGGTTAACATGGTGTGACTGTGGCTCCCAGTGTTAGTAATGCCCCCATTAGGTCCCCCCAGTATTAATAATGCCCCCATTAGTGCCCCTCAGTGATAGTAATGGCCCCATTAGTGCACCCCAGTAATAGAAACATCCCATTAGTGTCCCCCAGTGATAGTATTGCTCCCATTTGCACGCCCCAAAATTAATGCCCCCATTAGTGCCCCCAGTAAGAGTTATGGCCCCATTAGTGTACCCCAGTAATAGTAATGTTCCCATTAGTGCCCCTCATTGATAGTAATGCCCCCAGTTTCCACACCCCAGAACTAATGCCCCTGTTAGTGCCCCCCCAGTAAGAGTAATGGCCCCATTATTGTGCCGCCGAATGAATAATGCCTCCCATTAGTGCCCCCCAGTAAAAAAATGCCCTCATAAGTGCCCCAGTAAAAATAATGAGCCCATTAGTGCACCCCAGAATTAATATTGCCCCCATTAGTGCCCCCCAGTAACAATAATGCGCCCATTAGTGCCCCCCAGTTACAATAATTCACCCATTAGTGCCCCCCAGTAAGAATAATGCCCCAATTAGTGCCCCCAGTAAAAATAATGCCCCCATTAGTGCCCCCAGTAAAAAAAATGCCCTCATAAGTGCCCCCAGTAAAAATAATGCGCCCATTAGTGCACCCCAGAATTAATATTGCCCCCATTAGTGCCCCCCAGTAACAATAATGCGCCCATTAGTGCCCCCCAGTTACAATAATTCACCCATTAGTGCCCCCCAGTAAGAATATGCCCCAATTAGTGCCCCCAGTAAATAATGCCCCCATTAGTGCCTCCAGTAATATTAATGCCCCCATTAGTGCCCCTTCTCTGCTTCTGCAAAAAAAAAGCATTCACCTCCTCCATTTGCTCGCGATGCGGTGAACACTCGCTGCTGACTGGAAGCTCAGGACAGGACTTGCTCTCCAGCGTGATGACGTCTCGCAGGTCCTGTCCTCCAGTCAGCAGCACCAGCAAATGGAGGAGGTGAGTGCTTTGTGCTTTAGTGGCACTGGCAGGGCCACTAAATTACCAGCTTGTCCGCGGGGAAACCCTACTCCCAGCATGTCTAGGCCATTATGATTTTATATCAGAGCACATTACAGGAAGTGGTATAGAAGGACTAAAACTCCCAGCATATCTAGGCCATTATTATATAATAGAGCACATTACAGGAGGTGGTATAAGAGGATTGGACTACAATGCCCAGCATGTCCAAGCCATTATTATGTAATATCCAAGGTCATAACAGGAGGAGGTATATATAAGAGCATTGCAACTGCCAGCATGTCCAGGCCATTTTTATGCAATATCAGAGAATAATACAGGGAGGGGATATAAGAGGAGATAACTACATCTCCCAGCATTTCCCTAGCTCTTACATTCAATCCATATGTTCTTCTCTTCTATGACAGGTCTTCAGCAGGACTCCTCTGCTGAGCTCTGCCCCTGAACGAGTCACATGATGGTGACCTCATCACAGGTCCTTCAGCACCACTCCTCTGCACTGCTGAGCTCTGCTCTGCCCCTGAACAAGTCACATGATGGTAACATCATCACAGGTCCTTCAGCACCATGCCTCTGCACTGCTTAACCCCACCCCCTGAATAGGTCACATGATGGTGATGTCATCATAGGTCCTTCAGCACCACTCCTCTGCACTGCTTAGCTGTGCCCCCTGAACAGGTTACATGATTGTGATGTCATCACAGGTCCTTTAGCGCTGAAGATGCTGCTGGTGTGAGACTTGTATACAGACTGCAGAGCGCAGGTAGAGATTGATGTCAGTAGTGTCCTGTTACCTTCTGTGCCCGTACAATACCAGCCGGGTGGAAACCCTAAATGGGTCTGTGATCCGTAAAATGCAGCAAAAAATAGCACATGTCCTATCTTTTGCTGCATTTTGAAGATCACGGACACATTCAAGTCAATGTTGCGATCCGCAACGCGGGCACGACAGCCATACGGTCATGTGAATCCGCCCTTACAGTAATATAAGGGATGATGCAATACGTGTATGGTCAGCTGACCTAAGGTCCTATACTTACCAACGTTTCAGTTGGTAAAATTGGGGAATCTAAGCCCTGGGAACACTCCCATACAGCTTATGGGCGGGGTTTGAGTTAGCCCAGGCTATTTTTGGCTCGGGACAGCGCAAATTTGCCAGGACAGTCTCTGAAAATCGGGGACAGTCACACCAAATTTGGGAGGGAGGTCATTGTCTGTAAGGAGGTCTTGGAGACCCCCTAATGAAAGTTCCCAGTTAATTAGGATGGCTTTGTGTGCCTCATGGTCAGTATCGTACAGTGATTACACAAATAATATGGTGTCTGAAAAAGTAGGCGGGGGCTTCAGAGCCAGAGACTAAAACTAGTGGAAAGATAAGTGGTTGCCCATAGCAACTGGCCAGATCCCTGCTCTCATCTTTCTAAGGACCTGTGCAAAATGAAAGTATGAATCTGATTGGTTGCTATGGGCAACTCCCCCTCTTTCGCTTTCATTCAGGCGGATTTATTAAAGTCATAAAATGATGACGCACGCCATATTTGTTCCATATCTGATGCTTTTTTCAGCACTTTTCTAAAGTGGCGAGAAAAAGGGGGCGTGAATTATATCTGAGTAGGTTTAAAAATTTTGGCGCACCCGATTTATGCGCCTCTAAATAAATGTAACCAATTTATGGCTGAAAAATGGCAGGAGCGGTACGTTTTGGCAGTGGTCACATGATGTGTCGAGTGTGGACAAATTTCACCATCTAAAAAACAAAACAAAAACAAAAAACGGTCAAAAGTCAAGTGAAAAAACCACAAATAAAATCCATAATGAAAGGAGGCGGCCTGCGGTCAGTGAGGAGCTGTGAGGACGACGCCGTCTCTCTGCCGGTTTATGAGGTTGAGGCGAGAAGTCACAATGCCTCCTTTATGTCTGGGGCGATGGTCACAATCCACATACAAATCATTTGTGTCTGAGAGACATTAAGAGTGGCCTAGGATTCAAAATGCCTGTCTCAGGGGCCCAGGACACATCAGGTGCCCCTGACCAATGTCTCACTACAGACTGGCCCGGCAATGTGTGGGACAATATCCACGTGTAATATTCATTATAAACAGTATTAGAGATGGTGTAGATATCTGAATACTACATGCAAGAAGCTGTTTGGACATTTGAGCACTGTTTGGTGGTATTATTTATTCACTGTATTGTGATATTATTTGAACATTGTATGGTGCTACTATTAGAGCACAGTATATTGGTAATATTAGAGCACAGTATAATATTAGAGCACAGGTAATATTAGAACACAGTTTGTTGGTATTATTTGAGCTCTTTATGGTGGTATTGTTTGAACACTGTATAGTGATAGTATTTGAGCACTGTATGTTGGTATTATTTGAGCACTGTATGGTGGTATTATTTGAGCTCTGTGTGGTGGCATTATTTGAGCTCTCTATAGTGATATTATTTGAGCAATGTATGGTGGTATTATTTGAGCACTATATGGTGGTATAATTTGAGCACTGTATTGTGATATTATTTGAGCACTGTCTAGTGATATTATTTGAGCACTGTATGGTGATATTATTTGAGCAATGTATGGTGGTATTATTTGAGCACTGTATGGTGGTATTATTTGAGCACTGTATGGTGGTATTATTTGAGCTCTGTATGGTGATATTATTTGAGCACTGTATGGTGGTATTATTTGATCTCTGTCTAGTGATATTATTTGAGCACTGTATGGTGGTATTATTTGAGCACTGTATAGTGGTATTATTTGAGCACTGTATAGTGATATTATTTGAGCACTGTATGGTGGTATTATTTGATCTCTGTCTAGTGATATTATTTGAGCACTGTATGGTGGTATTATTTGAGCACTGTATGGTGATATTATTTGAGCACTGTATGGTGGTATTATTTGAGCACTGTATGGTGGTATTATTTGAGCACTGTATGGTGGTATTATTTGAGCACTGTATAGTGATGTTATTTGAGCACTGTATAGTGATATTATTTGAGCACTGTATAGTGATATTATTTGAGCACTATATAGTGATATTATCTGAGCACTGTAAGGTGGTGTTAATTAAGCACTGTATTGTGTTATTTGAACGTTGTTGGTGGCATTAAATAATCACTATATGGTGGTGTTATCTGAGCACTGTTTAGTGGTATTATTTTAGCACTGAATGTTGGTATTATTTTATCATTTGAACACTATATGGTGGTATTATTTGAGCATTGTATGTTGGTATTATTTATGCACTTTTTGGTGATATTATTTGAGCACTATATAGTGATATTATTTGAACACTGTATCATTTGAGAACTGTATGGTGGTATTATTTGAGCACTTTTTGCTGGTATTATTTGAGTACTATATGCTGACACTATTCAAGCACTGTATGTTGGTATTATTTGAGCACTGTAAGACAGTATTGTTTGAGCCCTGTATAGTGGTATACTCTGTAGATTGTATTTTTGCATTATTTGAGCACTGTATGGTTGTATTATGTAAGCACTGTATGTTGCTATTATTTGAGGCCTGTATGTTGGTATTATTTGAGCACTGTATGGTTGTATTATTTGAGGCCTGTATGTTGGTATTATTTGAGCACTGTATGGTTGTATTATTTGAGCACTGTATGTTGGTATTATTTGAGCACTGTATGGTTGTATTATTTGAGCACTGTGTGTTGGTATTATTTGAGCACTGTATGGTTGTATTATTTGAGCACTGTATGTTGGTATTATTTGAGCACTGTATGGTTGTATTATTTGAGCACTGTGTGGTTGTATTATTTGAGCACTGTATGGTTGTATTATTTGAGCACTGTATGTTGTATTATTTGAGCACTGTTGGTTGTATTATTTGAGCACTGTATGTTGGTATTATTTGAGCACTGTATGGTTTATTATTTAGCACTTGTGTTGGTATTATTTTGAGCACTGTATGGTTGTATTATTTGAGCACTGTATGTTGTATTATTTGAGCACTGTATGGTTGTATTATTTGAGCACTGTTGTGTTGTATTATTTGAGCACTGTATGTATTATTTGAGCACTGTATGTTGTTTATTTGTATTATTTTGAGCACTGTATGTTGTATTATTTGAGCACTGTATGTTGGTATTATTGAGCTGTATGTTGTATTATTTGAGCACTGTATGTGGTATTATTTGAGCACTGTATGGTTGTATTATTTGAGCACTGTGTGTTGGTATTATTTGAGCACTGTATGATTGGAGTTTAACCCTTTCAGTACCGGAGGTTTTTTCGGTCATGCATTTTCGTTTTGCGCTCCCTGCCTTCCAACAGCCATAACTCTTTTATTTTTCTGTTCACATAGCTGTATGAGGGCTTGTTTTTTGCGGGACAAGTTGTACTTTTCCAACGCCACCATTTAATATTGCATATGGTGTAGTGGGAAGCGGGAAAAAAAATCCAAATCAGGTGAAATTGCAAAAAAACCGCTATTCCGCTACAGTTCTACGGGTTTCTTATTTACAGCGTTCGATGTGCATTAAAACTGACCCGTTATTTCATTCTACTGGTCAGTACGAATCCGGCAATACCTAATATGTATAGTTTTTCCTGCGTTTTGATAGTGAAAAAAAATTAGAAATTTGCCCTTTTTTTTTTTTTTTTTTTCCTTGTCATATCTTGACCCCTATAACTTTTTGGTATTTATGTGTACAGAGCTGTATGGGGGCTCATTTTTTGCGGGGACAATCTGAAGATTTTATTGATACCATTCTGGGGTGTGTATGACTTTTGATCACTTTTTATTTAATTTTTTTTAGAAAAAAAAAGCGAAAAAAAACGGCAAATCGCCATTTGGACGCTTTTTTCCGCCACACAATTCGCCGTATTGGATTTTTTTTTTTATATTTTAAAAGTACGGGCGTTTTCGGTCACGGTGATACCCATGATGTCTATATTTAGTGTTATTTAGGTATTTATTTTTTACTTATACGGAAAGGGGGGTGATTTGAACTTTTATATCTTTTTTATTTTTTATATATTTTTTAACATTTTTTTTTTAAATTTTTTTTTACTATTTGAATGCTCAAATATGAGCTTATATATTGTGGCTTTTTAATTTTCTTTATGAGCAATTATGGATTTACTAGAGGCAGTTAAATCCATCAATTGCTCATTTCTTATCCTGGCCTGCCATCTAGTGGCCAGAATAAGAATTGCACTTTGAAAACTGTAATCCTCACCAGCGAGGATTACAGTTTTCATATGGTGTACAGACACCCCGATTGGCCACACGGGTGTCTGTACACCACCCCGGAAGCGAACGCTTCCGGGTTTAGACGCAACTAGATGCCGTGATCACGTGTGATCACGGCATCTAGTCACCCCGGAAGACGCCGCGATACAAGTAGGGTTAGCGGCAAGTCTCTGCTGTTAGAAACAGCAGAGACTTGCCGGCCATGACGCCGCCGCACCCTGGAGCGGCGCCATGTGCCCGCATCGTACCAGCGCCGTACATGTACGGCGCCGGTACTGTAAGGGTTAAAAAGAAAGAAAAGAAACAAAATAAAAAAAAAAAATTCCAAAAAGCCAAACAAAGTACATTTTTCAGGAATTTCTCATTTCTCTTTCTGGAAATCTGTGAAGATCTCCAGCACGGCACTTCCAGGAAAGCAGCTCATTACCATTGAGCAGACACCCCGAATTATGACCTTGTAAAAGAAATATGTCTGACATCCGGCTGTCAGAGCGACAATGGCACAAGAGATAATTACATTCAGTCAGATTAACCTGCAAGGAGCAGATGTGAACGATGACTACAGAGGCTAGGGGTGATACTCCCATGCACACATGTCCTTGACTTACAATGATGGATGTAATCTAATAAAAGTGTGTAACATGAAGCAAAAAAATTTAAAAAAAAAACGTTTAAAAAATCTTCAGAACAGATGCTCACAGCTCAGATCAGGCAAGATGGTCGTTATAAATATTAAAGAAAAGAAAAAAGAAAAAAACAAGCAATCAAGTAGTAAAAAAACCCCAGTATCTTAAATGTATTTTTGTTGTTTTTTTTAAATTTTATTTTATTTATTATGCATGCATAAAGTATACAGTTCACATACTGTTTCTGTACTGTGGAAAAGACAATGCTGCTGACAGTGAGGGGTTGGTTGGAAAGGGGGACAATGCTGCTGCCAATAGGGGGTGGATGGGAAAGAAGGACAATGTTGCTGCCAGTGCCAGGGAGAAGTAAGAAAGGAAGATAATGCAGCTGCAGCTGACAGTGTATGTGTGTGGGGGGGATGGAGGGGGTGAAGGAGAAAAACAGAGGACAATTCTGCTGCCAGTGAGGGAGGGGTAGGAATGGGGGACAATGTTGCTAAAAAAGGGAGGGGATGGGAAAGGAAAGACAATGCTGCTGCCAGTGAGGGGTTGGTTGAAAAAGGGAACAATGCTGCTGCCAATAGGGTGGGGTGGGCGGATAAAGAAAGACAATGTTGCTGCCAGTGGGGGGTGGGAAAGGGGACAGTGCTGCTGCCAGTAGGAATGGGAAAGGGGGACAATGCTGCTGTCTGGTCTGTAGGGCTGCACTGTTATTTCTTTAGCTCCACTGGGGAGATATTTGTGCTGGATTGTGGTATGTGGTGCTTTTGGGTGGTATATTGTGCACTGCATTGCGGTATTTGTTTGCAGGTGAAGCCTGACATCACCATGCTTTGTCCGGAGTATAGCCAGCATACTTATAGCTCCTACTCTGGCGCTTATACATCGACGGCCGCCATCTTCTACTATATCACCCTTCAGTCACTGCTGGAGGGAAAAGTGGCCAGTGCAGCAGATTTTATGCATATACGTAAAATCCTCAGCTTTCACGGGACAACCCTACAAAATACGGGTGTTGGGAGATACACAGAGGGACATCTATCAAGGCTGCAGCTCTCATACACCAGTCCTGTTCCTTCTGCGCCAGAGTGAGAGACCGCTTAATAAAGGACTGGAGTTATAGTAAATCTGGTGGTCTGCATTAAGCCCCGTCCATTTGGCTAAGCCCCACCCCTTTCCAATCAATTTAGAAAAGTCCCTAATTATTGCGCACATATGACGTAAACTTGTAAAGACATTAGTAAATGCCTCTCAATGTGTCTATATGGCAAAGCTTTATCTATACCTACAGTGCATTTGGAAAGTCTTCGGACCCTTTCCTTTTTTTTTCACATTTCGTTATGTTGCGTCCATCTGCTAAAATAAAAAAAAAGCATGTTTCCCCATCAATCTGCACTCAGTACCCCATAATGAGAAAGCGACAGCAATTTTTACAAAAAAAAAAAGGAGAAACTAAAATTTTTCATGGACATAAGTATTCAGACCCTTTGCTGTGACACTTGACCTTTAGCCCTGGGGACCTCCCATTTCTCTGGATCATCCTTAATATGTTTCTACACCTTGGTGGGAGTCACCTGCGACAAATTTGATGGATTTGGCCTTATAAGATCTCACAGCTGACAATGCAGATCAGAGCAAAAACCAAGCCATGAGGAGGAAAGAACTGCCTGTAGAGCTCAGAGACAGGATTGTGTGGAGGCAGAGATCTGGAGAAGGGGACAAATATATCCGCTGCACTGAAAGTTCCCAAGAGCGCAGTGGTCTCCATAATTCTTACATGGAAGAAGTTTGGAACAAGCAGGAATCTTCCTAGAGCTGTCCGCCCCACCAAACTAAGTGATTAGGGGTGGGGGTGGGGGGGTGAACTTGCAAGTGGACATAGGGCCATGGTAAGAAAGGTGACCAAGAACCCAATTGCAGATGGTAGAATCTTTCAGAAGCCTCCACCAATCTGAGCTTTATGTCAGAGTGACCAGGAAGAAGCCTCTCCTCAGTAAAAGACACAAGTTTGCAAAAAATGCACCTAAAGGTGTGAGAAATCAGATTCTCTGGCCTGATGAAACCAAGATTTAACTTTTTGGCCACAATTCTAAGCATCATATCTGGAGGAAACCAGGCCTTGCTCATCAACTACCCAATACCATCCCTACAGTGAAGCATGGTGGTGGCAGCATCATACTGGGGGGACAGGTAGGCTAGTCAGGGTTGAGGGAAAGCAGAATGGAGCCAAGTACAGAGATATTCTTAATAAGAACCTGATCCAAAGCTCTGACCTCAGACTGGGCTGAAGGCTCTCCTTCCAAGAGAATGACCTGAAGCACACAGCCAAGACAACACATGAGGGGATGAGGGACTACTCTGTGAATGTCCTTGAGTGGCCCTGCCTGAGCCCTGAACCCAATGGAACATTTCTGGAGATACATGAAGATATCTGTCCATCAATGGCCCTCATCCAACCTGACAAAGCTAGAAAGGATCTGCAGAGAAGAACGGCTGAAAATCCCCAAATCCAGGTGTGGAAACCTTGTGTCATCATCCCCAAGAAGATCGGAGGCTGGAATCACTGCCAAAGGGGCCTCAACTAAGTCCTGAGTAAAGGGTGTGAAGACTTATGTCCTGAGTAAAGGGGATGAAGACTTATGTCCCGAGTAAAGGGGCTGAAGACTTATGTCCTGAGTAAAGGGGCTGAAGACTTATGTCCGGAGTAAAGGGGCTGAAGACTTATGTCCTGAGTAAAGGGGTGAAGACTTATGTCCTGAGTAAAGGGGCTGAAGACTTATGTCCTGAGTAAAGGGTGTCCTGAGTAAAGGGGCTGAAGACTTATGTCCGGAGTAAAGGGGTGTGAAGACTTATGTCCTGAAGACTTATGTCCTGAGTAACTTTATGTCCGAGTAAAGGGTGTGAAGACTTATGTCCTGAGTAAGGGGCTGAAGACTTATGTCCTGAGTAAAGGGGCTGAAGACTTATGTCCTGAGTAAAGGGGCTGAAGACTTATGTCTGAGTAAAGGGGCTGAAGACTTATGTCCTGAGTAAGGGGAGCTGAAGTTATGTCCTGAGTAAGGGCTGAAGACTTATGTCCTGAGTAAAGGGGCTGAAGACTTATGTCCTGAGTAAAGGGCTGAAGACTTATGTCCTGAGTAAAGGGGCTGAAGACTTATGAGTAAAGGGGTGAAGACTTATGTCCTGAGTACTTATGTCCTGAGTAAAGAAGACTTATGTCCTGAGTAAAGGGCTGTTATGTCCTGAGTAAAGGGCTGAAGACTTATGTCCTGAGTAAAGGGGCTGAAGACTTATGTCCTGAGTAAAGGGGTGAAGACTTATGTCCTGAGTAAAGGGGCTGAAGACTTATGTCCTGAGTAAAGGGGCTGAAGACTTATGTCCTGAGTAAAGGGGCTGAAGACTTATGTCCTGAGTAAAGGGGCTGAAGACTTATGTCCTGAGTAAAGGGGCTGAAGACTTATGTCCTGAGTAAAGGGGCTGAAGACTTATGTCCTGAGTAAAGGGGCTGAAGACTTATGTCCTGAGTAAAGGGGCTGAAGACTTATGTCCTGAGTAAAGGGGCTGAAGACTTATGTCCTGAGTAAAGGGGCTGAAGACTTATGTCCTGAGTAAAGGGGCTGAAGACTTATGTCCTGAGTAAAGGGGATGAAGACTTATGTCCTGAGTAAAGGGGCTGAAGACTTATGTCCTGAGTAAAGGGGCTGAAGACTTATGTCCTGAGTAAAGGGGCTGAAGACTTATGTCCTGAGTAAAGGGGCTGAAGACTTATGTCCTGAGTAAGGGGGGCTGAAGACTTATGTCCTGAGTAAAGGGGCTGAAGTCTGAGTAAAGGGGTGAAGACTTATGTCCTGAGTAAAGGGGCTGAAGACTTATGTCCTGAGTAAAGGGGCTGAAGACTTATGTCCTGAGTAAAGGGGCTGAAGACTTATGTCCTGAGTAAAGGGGCTGAAGACTTATGTCCTGAGTAAAGGGGCTGAAGACTTATGTCCTGAGTAAAGGGGCTGAAGACTTATGTCCTGAGTAAAGGGGCTGAAGACTTATGTCCGAGTAAAGGGGCTGAAGACTTATGTCCTGAGTAAAGGGGCTGAAGACTTATGTCCTGAGTAAAGGGGCTGAAGACTTATGTCCTGAGTAAAGGGGCTGAAGACTTATGTCCCTGAGTAAAGGGGCTGAAGACTTATGTCCTGAGTAAAAGGGGCTGAAGACTTATGTCCTGAGTAAAGGGGCTGAAGACTTATGTCCTGAGTAAAGGGGCTGAAGACTTATGTCCTGAGTAAAGGGGCTGAAAGACTTATGTCCTGAGTAAAGGGGCTGAAGACTTATGTCCTGAGTAAAGGGGCTGAAGACTTATGTCCTGAGTAAAGGGGCTGAAGACTTATGTCCTGAGTAAAGGGGCTGAAGACTTTATGTCCTGAGTAAAGGGGCTGAAAGACTTATGTCCTGAGTAAAGGGCTGAAGACTTATGTCCTGAGTAAAGGGGCTGAAGACTTATGTCCTGAGTAAAGGGGCTGAAGACTTATGTCCTGAGTAAAGGGGTGAAGACTTATGTCCTGAGTAAAGGGGCTGAAGACTTATGTCCTGAGTAAAGGGGCTGAAGACTTATGTCCTGAGTAAAGGGGCTGAAGACTTATGTCCTGAGTAAAGGGGCTGAAGACTTATGTCCTGAGTAAAGGGGCTGAAGACTTATGTCCTGAGTAAAGGGGCTGAAGACTTATGTCCTGAGTAAAGGGGCTGAAGACTTATGTCCTGAGTAAAGGGGCTGAAGACTTATGTCCTGAGTAAAGGGGCTGAAGACTTATGTCCTGAGTAAAGGGGCTGAAGACTTATGTCCTGAGTAAAGGGGCTGAAGACTTATGTCCTGAGTAAAGGGGCTGACTTAAAGGTAAAGGGCTGAAGACTTATGTCCTGAGTAAAGGGGCTGAAGACTTATGTCCTGAGTAAAGGGGCTGAAGACTTATGTCCTGAGTAAAGGGGCTGAAGACTTATGTCCTGAGTAAAGGGGCTGAAGACTTATGTCCTGAGTAAAGGGCTGAAGACTTATGTCCTGAGTAAAGGGCTGAAGACTTATGTCCTGAGTAAGGGGCTGAAGAGTCTAAAGGGGCTGAAGACTTATGTCCTGAGTAAAGGGGCTGAAGACTTATGTCCTGAGTAAAGGGCTGAAGACTTATGTCCTGAGTAAAGGGGCTGAAGACTTATGTCTGAGTAAAGGGGCTGAAGACTTATGTCCTGAGTAAAGGGGCTGAAGACTTATGTCCTGAGTAAAGGGGCTGAAGACTTATGTCCTGAGTAAAGGGGCTGAAGACTTATGTCCCGAGTAAAGGGGCTGAAGACTTATGTCCCGAGTAAAGGGGCTGAAGACTTATGTCCTGAGTAAAGGGGCTGAAGACTTATGTCCTGAGTAAAGGGGCTGAAGACTTATGTCCTGAGTAAAGGGGCTGAAGACTTATGTCCTGAGTAAAGGGGCTGAAGACTTATGTCCTGAGTAAAGGGGCTGAAGACTTATGTCCTGAGTAAAGGGGCTGAAGACTTATGTCCTGAGTAAAGGGGCTGAAGACTTATGTCCTGAGTAAAGGGGCTGTGAAGACTTATGTCCTGAGTAAAGGGGCTGAAGACTTATGTCCTGAGTAAAGGGCTGAAGACTTATGTCCTGAGTAAAGGGGCTGAAGACTTATGTCCTGAGTAAAGGGGCTGAAGACTTATGTCCTGAGTAAAGGGGCTGAAGACTTATGTCCTGAGTAAAGGGGCTGAAGACTTATGTCCTGAGTAAAGGGGCTGAAGACTTATGTCCTGAGTAAAGGGGCTGAAGACTTATGTCCTGAGTAAAGGGGGCTGAAGACTTATGTCCTGAGTAAAGGGCTGAAGACTTATGTCCTGAGTAAAGGGGCTGAAGACTTATGTCCTGAGTAAAGGGCTGAAGACTTATGTCCCGAGTAAAGGGGCTGAAGACTTATGTCCTGAGTAAAGGGGCTGAAAGACTTATGTCCTGAGTAAAGGGGCTGAAGACTTATGTCCTGAGTAAAGGGGCTGAAGACTTATGTCCTGAGTAAAGGGGCTGAAGACTTATGTCCTGAGTAAAGGGGCTGAAGACTTATGTCCTGAGTAAAGGGGCTGAAGACTTATGTCCTGAGTAAAGGGGCTGAAGACTTATGTCCTGAGTAAAGGGGCCTGAAGACTTATGTCCTGAGTAAAGGGGCTGAAGACTTATGTCCTGAGTAAAGGGGCTGAAGACTTATGTCCTGAGTAAAGGGGCTGAAGACTTATGTCCTGAGTAAAGGGGCTGAAGACTTATGTCCTGAGTAAAGGGGCTGAAGACTTATGTCCCGAGTAAAGGGGCTGAAGACTTATGTCCCGAGTAAAGGGGCTGAAGACTTATGTCCTGAGTAAAGGGGCTGAAGACTTATGTCCGGAGTAAAGGGGCTGAAGACTTATGTCCCGAGAAAGGGCTGAAGAATTATGTCCTGAGTAAAGGGGCTGAAGACTTATGTCCTGAGTAAGGGGCTGAAGACTTATGTCCTGAGTAAAGGGGCTGAAGACTTATGTCCCGAGTAAAGGGCTGAAGACTTATGTCCTGAGTAAAGGGGCTGAAGACTTATGTCCCGAGTAAAGGGGCTGGAAGACTTATGTCCTGAGTAAAGGGGCTGAAGACTTATAGTCCTGAGTAAAGGGGCTGAGACTTATGTCCTGAGTAAAGGGCTGAAGAACTTATGTCCTGAGTAAAGGGGCTGAAGACTTATGTCCTCGAGTAAAGGGGCTGAAGACTTATGTCCTGAGTAAAGGGCTGAAGACTTATGTCCTGAGTAAAGGGGCTGAAGACTTATGTCCTTGAGTAAAGGGCTGAAGACTTATGTCCTGAGTAAAGGGGCTGAAGACTTATGTCCTGAGTAAAGGGCTGAAGACTTATGTCCGAGTAAAGGGGCTGAGTAAAGGGGCTGAAGACTTATGTCCTGAGTAAAGGGGCTGAAGACTTATGTCCTGAGTAAAGGGGCTGAAGACTTATGTCCCGAGTAAAGGGGCTGAAGACTTATGTCCTGAGTAAAGGGGCTGAAGACTTATGTCCCTGAGTAAAGGGGCTGAAGACTTATGTCCTGAGTAAAGGGCTGAAGACTTATGTCCCGAGTAAAGGGGCTGAAGACTTATGTCCTGAGTAAAGGGGCTGAAGACTTATGTCCTGAGTAAAGGGGCTGAAGACTTATGTCCCGAGTAAAGGGGCTGAAGACTTATGTCCCGAGTAAAGGGGCTGAAGACTTATGTCCTGAGTAAAGGGGCTGAAGACTTATGTCCCGAGTAAAGGGGCTGAAGACTTATGTCCTGAGTAAAGGGGCTGAAGACTTATGTCCTGAGTAAAGGGGGCTGAAGACTTATGTCCTGAGTAAAGGGGCTGAAGACTTATGTCCTGAGTAAAGGGGCTGAAGACTTATGTCCCGAGTAAAGGGCTGAAGACTTATGTAGTAAAGGGCTGAAGACTTATGTCCTGAGTAAAGGGGCTGAAAGACTTATGTCCGAGTAAAGGGGCTGAAGACTTATGTCCTGAGTAAAGGGGCTGAAGACTTATGTCCCGAGTAAAGGGCTGAAGACTTATGTCCTGAGTAAAGGGGCTGAAGACTTATGTCCTGAGTAAAGGGGCTGAAGACTTATGTCCTGAGTAAAGGGGCTGAAGACTTATGTCCTGAGTAAAGGGGCTGAAGACTTATGTCCTGAGTAAAAAGGGGCTGAAGACTTATGTCCTGAGTAAAGGGGCTGAAAGACTTATGTCCTGAGTAAAGGGGCTGAAGACTTATGTCCTGAGTAAAGGGGCTGAAGACTTATGTCCTGAGTAAAGGGGCTGAAGACTTATGTCCTGAGTAAAGGGGCTGAAGACTTATGTCCTGAGTAAAGGGGCTGAAGACTTATGTCCTGAGTAAAGGGCTGAAGACTTATGTCCTGAGTAAAGGGCTGAAGACTTATGTCCTGAGTAAAGGGACTGAAGACTTATGTCCTGAGTAAAGGGACTGAAGACTTATGTCCTGAGTAAAGGGACTGAAGACTTATGTCCTGAGTAAAGGGGCTGAAGACTTATGTCCTGAGTAAAGGGACTGAAGACTTATGTCCTGAGTAAAGGGGCTGAAGACTTATGTCAGTGCAAGATTTTAGTTTTTCCTGTTCAATCAATTAGCAAAGATTTCTAACCTTCTCTTCTCACTTTCTCATGATGGGGGAACTGGAGCAACATAACAAAATATAAAAAAGTGAAAGTGTCTAGACTCTCCGAATGCACAGTGTCAGTGTGATCCCAGCGAGCTCTCTCTGTGTTTTGGCATTTTTTGCTTTGTCACGTCTCCGGCCTCTGCTTGTGATTCTCCACCTGTGAGGCTGAAATTCCTTCTCTGCTTCATTCCTGGTGTACGGTTTCTTAATAATCAGCAGAAAGGAGGGTGATTACAGTACACCGTGATACCGCCGGCTAATTTATGCATACCTGAAGTTCTCTGCAAATGTACTGGAACTAATGAGGCCAAGCCAGTTACCACAACAGAGACTGAAAGTTGTGAAAAGCGTTTTACGCTCTGTTCTTAGCGAAGGTTTGTTCGCGGTCAAATCAGCACAAGTAAAAGGCTGGCCTGGGAATAAAAAAAAGGGTATTCTGTATATATATATATCTACTGTGATACTGCACAGCCTGGTGGTGCGCCACCGAAAACAGCGCCATGGCCCCTTCTTCATTCTCAGCATGACTTTATGAGATGGAAGTCCCCCCTTAATACTAAGCTTATTATCTTGCTTAGGGGCTGTTCACATATCAGTTATTTGATCAGTTATTTCCATCAGTTATTGTCAGCCAAAACCAAGAGTGGACACTGAACAGAGATCAGGTGTAATGAAAAGATCTGCACCTGTTTCGTGTTTTTGACCCGCACCTGGTTTTGGCTCACAATAACTGATCAAATAACTGATATGTGAACAACCCCTTAGTATGATGAATCAGTTAATAGCGGGGTCCATATATATATACATAGTAACATAGTTTATAAGGCTGAAAAAAAATCCCTCTGTCCATCCAGTTCTTCCTGTTATCCTACAAGTTGTTCCAGAGGAAGGCAAAAAACCCCTGTGAGATAGAAGCCAAAAAAATTCCTTCCCGACTCCAATCAGACATCAGAATAACTCCCTGGATCAACGACCCCTCTCTAGTAACTATAACCTGTAATATTATTACCTCCAGAAATACATCCAGGCCCCTCCTGATCTCTTATAGTGAACTTACCATCACCACCTCCTCAGGCAGAGAGTTCCATAGTCTCACTGCTCTTACCGTAAAGAATCCTCTTCTATGTTTGTGTACAAACCTTCTTTCCTCCAGACACAGAGGATGTCCCCTCGTCACAGTCACAGTCCTGGGGATAAATAGATGATGGGAGAGATCTCTGTACTGACCCCTGATATATTTATACATAGTTATTACATCTCTCATTATCTTATTGGCCTTGGCAGCAGCTGTCTGACACTGGTTTCTGCAGCTTAGTTTGCTGTCCACTAAAATTCCTAGGTCCTTTTCCATGTCAGAGTTACCCAGTGTTTTACCATTTAGTATGTACTGATGACTTGCATTATTCCTTCCCAAATGCATAACCTTACATTTGTCAGTGTTAAACCTCATCTGCCACTTCTCTGCCCAAGCCTCCAGTCTATCCAGATCCATCTGTAGCAGTGTACTGTCCTCTGTAGTGTATATATATATATATATATATATATATACACAGTATACTGCCCTCTGTAGTATATATACAGTATACTGTCCTCTGTAGTGTATATATACAGTATACTGTCCTCTGTAGTGTATATATACACTATACTGTCCTCTGTAGTATATATACAGTATACTGTCCTCTGTAGTGTATATATACAGTATACTGTCCTCTGTAGTATATATACAGTATACTGTCCTCTGTAGTATATATACAGTATACTGTCCTCTTCTGTGTTAATTACTTTACACAGTTTAGTGTCATCTGCAAAAATTGATATTTTACTGTACAAGCCTTCTACAAGATCATTAATAAATATATTGAAGAGAATAGGGCCCAATACTGACCCTGTGGTACCCCACTAGTGACAGTGACCCCTCCAGTACTGACCCCTGTGGTACCCCACTAGTGACAGTGACCCAATCTGAGTATGTACCGTTAATAACCACCCTCTGTTTTCTATCACTTTCGATCAATAAAAAAATATATTTTTTATTTTATCCTTATCTTGGTTTCCTAACACCTAGCTCTAAATCCCCAGCATGCAATAAGTTGCCACTAGGGGGAGCTCACTGCACAGGGATGGATATAGCTCCCTTTAACTTTGTAAGCAGGGAGCTCCCCCTAGTGGTGGCTGAAAGCATTTTACCATTAATTTTCTGAGCGGAGCTAGGATTCCCCCACCCCACCCCCTCTGGATTTTACACTAGGGGTCTTCGCCAGATTATTTCCATGACATTCGAGTAAACTCTGGCACTGCCTTTTCGGTAATGAAGATTAAGGGAATCCAAGCTCGTAAACCACATGCCATTATTGTATTTTCTTCCAGTGAGGTCGGTTTGTGGTTGTCAGCTGATCCTTTTTCCATGCTCTGTGTGGATCCACACTTTGCTTTGTGACTCCGGCTTGTAAACATCTTGTACACAACGATAAGCATTCGTACTCCAAACCAGATGCTGAACTCCAGGCGTCCACGGAGCCGAAGCCAAGTGGCTGGATCTTGGGATGCACGCAGATATTTACTACTTCTCCAAGTTTCCAGCTTCGCTCCAAGCCAGGAGGTGTGGAGGAGCGGAGCCCGTGAAGATGGCACTGTAAACAGAGGAAGATGACATAGTTTTCCTGCGCGGATTGGGAGAGTAGCTGATGACCATCTTACTTTACAGAAAAGTCTCAATTTACTGGTTACACTTATTCCAAAAAGTAACTAAATTTAGCGGAGGTTTTAGAAACCGAGCAATGTCTTTGGTGGAAATATTACAGTGGCACGGGACCACATCCTGTTTGTGACGCCAAATTGCAATGGCTGGGTTTGGGATGGCCCCAATGCTACGCTGAGTCCCCAGACACCGTCGAGGTGTCACCACATGTTGCTGCTCTCCAGAGGGGTTAGTAAGGCGTGCTGCACCCCAATGGGAAATAAGTCCAGAGAGTCAGGATCTGCAGTAACCAGTGGCTTCTTTACTGGAAGAACAATACAGGCGAGGCATAGGGCTGGCTTTTCCAGTCTCCTCCCTGGCAGGAGAAGGGTTTGATGCTGAGGAAAAGTCTGAACTAGCTGTCCCACTCTCTCTCAGAAGGCTGGTACCCTGGTCAAAGGTTGGAGGCCCACAGTCTGTCACTCAGTGGCTCCTTGGGCACAAGGGCTGGTGACCCATGGTCTGTGGCTCAGCACCCCCATCTCAGTGTCTTCTTCTGGTCACCCAGTAGTCTGGCAGAGTCTCCCACTCTAAGCACTGATACCTAACTGCAGAACACTAGGGGCTCTGACTGCTCTCCTTATATACAGTGTCTAGCTAGACTGGAACCTTCTAGTGGGAGGGATGGAGTGGAGAAACTCAGCACAAGCAATTACAAAGTTACCACTTCAGTCTGTCATAGAGTTACATTACAGCTTCAGTGATACTCAATGGCAATGACAGCAGTTTTTCCAGATGAAAACAAGTTTCCAGACATAACAACAAAGCTAAACCAGACATTAAAAAGGTCAGTCTGTCTGGTTTTGGTGGTAAACAAGCCTGGCTTTTTCCTTCTAAAACATGCTCTTTTTTAATCCCTATGGCAGCTGTGGAAAATTACTACTTATTCAAAGTGATTCTGACTAGAATTTTTGAGAGGGAGCTTTAAAAGGAGAATAAAGAGGAGAAATGAGAGAGAGGGAGGAGATGGGAAGGAGAGAGAGAGAAAAGGGGAGAGGGAGAGGAGAGAGATAGGAAGACAGAGAGGAGAGGGGAGAGAGAAAAGAGGGAGAAGAAAGTGGCGAGAGAAAGTGGAGATGGGAGAGAGAAGGAGAGAGTGAGAAGAAAGGGGAGAGAGCAAGTAGAGAGGGAGAGAAATAGGAAGACAGAGAGGAGAGGGGAGAGAGAAAGTGGAGAGAGAAAGTGTAGAGGGGAGAGAGAAGGAGAGAGTGAGAGGAAAATGGAGAGAGAGGAAGAGAGAGAGTGAAGAAAAGAGAATAAAAAATGGAGAGAAAGAAGAGAATAGAAAGTGAAGAGAGAGAAGAGAGAGATGTGAGAGAGAGGAGAGGGAAAGAGGGGGGAAAGAGGGAGGAGTGAGAAGGATAGAGAGAAAGCAGAGAAAGTCCAGAGAGAAATAGATAGAGAGAAGAGAAGGAGGAAAGAGAAGCTAGATATAGAGAGAGGAGAAATAAAGAGAGCGGAGATAGAGAGAAAAAGTAAGAGAGAAAAAGAGACAGCGAGTGAGAAAGAGAGGAGAGAAAAGAGAGAGAGGAAAGAGAGGGACAGGGAGAGAGAGGAGAGCAGAGAGGAGAGAGAAAGTCTCCTCAACATTATTAGTATTATCAGTAGAGGAAAGATGAGTTAAAGCAGTTGAACAATAGTAGTAAAACATGGCTGCTTTCTTCCAAGGACAGCGCCACACCTCTCACTGGTTGTGTGTGGTATTACAGCTCAGTCACACTCTCTACAAAGGAGCAGAGCTGTGATACTGGACACAACCCCAGGACAGGAAGAAAGCGGCCATGTTATTTTTAATTCTTTGTAACCCCTTTAGTGGGTTGGTCACTATACAGTGTACGCTGCTCCCCTGATCACTTCTATAGACTGTAATATGTGACATTTCTCAGCCAATTGCCTCCCAATAAAGCGCAGACCTCCAGTGTCTCCAATATGGCCACCCCCAGGGAAGATTTTAAAATTATGAAATAGCTATAACAATTAAAAAAAAGAACAAACAAATGATTTCTCTTCTACAGATGGAAATTTAATGAATGAGACTAAAACTAGAAACCTGCGACTTGCCCTTTAAGGATACGCTGTGCGCCTAGACAGTGTATGGCGACACACAGAGTTCCTGCAGGCAGGGGTGCAGCTACAGGAGGTGCCGTGGTGGCACCCAGGTCCTAGTGCCCAAAAGTTGTAAATGGCACATGGTAGGTGGGGGCCCTGAACGTGGATTTTGCATTGGGGTCCAAGACCACATATCGGCCTACATTTCCCTCACGGATTCATACGGAAATTATTAGAAAAAACCTTTGTGGTCCTCCATATACAGTAGCACTTGCCCATAAGAATTGAATTGCGTCACCATTTTCAACATCTCTGCTTGCAATTAGCGAATGAGAACATTCACAGATCTAATGCTGCCTTTCCAGCTGAGGGTTTGCTACAATTGCATCCAGTCTAGACGCTCTCAGGACAAATGCATGTTATAGCTAATGCTCAGATATCGCAGGTTGGGGGGCACTTACAGGCATGTTTCAGGCATGAATATGATTAATCATTGACTGGCCGGTGACGTCATCATAGTCGCTGACTCCACGACTCTTGTATGTTTGGAATTTGATTGCTCACGGGTCGGGTGATGTAATGAGGTCGCTATTCACAGACAGTTTTTTTTCTCATTTTTTGCATTTCTTTGTAACTTGTAGTCATCAGTAACGTGTAAATTATGTCTGTTACAACATTAATGTTATTTAACTCCTTCATGCAGCCAGCCGTGAATGTAGACGAGGGCTCCCTCTGTCACCCCATTGGGTCCATTGTGATGAGGTTTTGGGATGCCAATGGGTTGCCATAGCCTAGTTGCCAACAGTCGCACTTTTCCAGAGAAAATACAGCTTGTTCTGGCTTTAAAATGGGTGCGGCTTGTGTAGATCCCACCCAGAAATGGATATCGCCATGGGGTTTGGGGTGTGCACAGGGGGCGGGGCTTAAATACCTCGACATTACCAGTAGAAATGTTGGTAAATAAAAATGAGTGAACTGATTCTGAAATTCATAAACTTCATCTGGATTTTTCAAAAAGTTCAGATTCTAAATAACCAGAGTTTTGTCTGATTTCATTTGGGAGAATTGGAGAGGGAAAGAAGAGAGATAAGAGAGAGAAAGGAGAGGAGTGAGTGAAAGGAGAGGGAGAGAGAGGAGAGAGATGGAGAGAAGAGAGAGAAAGGAGAGAAGTGAGTGAAAGGAGAGGGAGAGGAGAGAGATGGAGAGAAGAGAGAGAGGAGTGAGTGAAAGGAGAGGGAGAGGAAGAGAGAGAGGAGAGATGGAGAGAAAGAGAAAGAAAGGAGAGGAGTGAGTGAAAGGAGAGGGAGAGGAAAGAGAGAGAGGAGAGATGGAGAGAAAGAAAGGAGAGGAGTGAGTGAAAGGAGAGGGAGAGAGAGGAGAGAGATGGAGAGAAAGGAGAGAAGTGAGTGAAAGGAGAGGGAGAGGGAGAGAGAGGAGAGAGATGGAGAGAAGAGAGAGAGGAGAGGAGTGAGTGAAAGGAGAGGGAGAGGAAGAGAGAGAGGAGAGATGGAGAGAAAGAGAAAGAAAGGAGAGGAGTGAGTGAAAGGAGAGGGAGAGAGGAGAGAGATGGAGAGAAGAGAGAGAGGGTAGGAGTGAGTGAAAGGAGAGGGAGAGAGAGGAGATGGAGAGAAAGAGAAAGATATACAGAGAGGGAGAGGAGAGAGGAAAAGAGAGGAGAGGGACAGACTGGAGAGAGTGAGAGAAAGAGAGGGAGGAAAGAGGAAGGAGAGAGAGAGATGAGAGAGAGAAAGGAAGACAGAGATGAGATGGAAAGACTTTAGAGTGAGAAGAGGTGAGTAAGTAAAGGGATACGATTTACAGGATACTAGGCTCTGGTATGTGGTAGGAATATCGGGGGTCTGGTGGGGAGGCTGAAAATTGGGTTCTGAATTATTGGGTTTAGGTTCTTAATTATAGGATTTGTCATGATGTGCAATCAGCTGGTGACTACCTACCATCAGGCTGCCATCTGCAGCAGACCAGCAAGCTCAGCAGCCAAGAATGTTATTTCTTAATCACCGGCGCCCTCTAGTGGTCATCTTCTGTATACCATCAGTAATCAGCACAGATGGTAACATGGACGTGTCTGTAATCTGACTGTATGTAAACCCTCGGTGTAAGGTATCCTCTCATCTTATATAAATAAAGTTTTATCATTTTGTAATGAAGCTTTTTCCTATTTTCTGATATAGTTTGTGCTTCAATTTCTCACCATTTTAATATCTCTGCTTGTTGTCAGTGAATGGAAACATTCTTATTCACCCTGACGCTGAAAAGTTAACCTTTACAATTGTATCCAGTCTAGACAATCCTCTGTGAGCTGAACAACCTGGAGCCCAGACTGATACTTTTAGCTGCACCGATACATTGTAACAGATGGGATAATCAGGACAAAACAGGGGCTATCTTTGCTGTTTAGTACTGGAGGCAGGATGTCAATGGCTGCTGCAGATGTGAGGGAAGCCATACTAAAATTGTTAAGAAAAGTTGTAGAGAAAGGCATTGTATAGTGGTTTCAAGCTAATTGGTTTCTAGCTTTGAAACTGGCTGCCAGTCACCTGTGGAGGAGAAACCTTAAAGGGGTTATCCTCAGTTATAGGTCATCAGTATCTGATCAGTGGGGGTTCATCACCCCCGCCAATTATCTGTGAGGAGCGGCCTCCTCGGCGCTTTCCAAGCACAATGCCGTAAGCCGAGGTCCATTCACTTACATAGGACTGAGCGTCACCTAGGCTCTGTGACCTCTGAACATGATAACACAGACCTAGGAAGAGGGTGCAGCTCTCTCCGAAGTGCCATGGTCTCTTCAAACAGTTGATCGGTGGGATTCCTGGGGTCGCACCCCCACCATCAGATACTGATGACCTATCCTGAGGAAAGGGAGAAGCTGAGCTGCCCCTTTTATTGTCAGTGGTGGATCCTTCTGTTTTATAATAGGGTTGTTACTAGAGATGAGCGAGCACTAAAATGCTCGGGTGCTCGTTATTCGAGTCGAACTTTTCCCGATGCTCGGGTGCTCGTTTCGAGTAACAAACCTCATTGAAGTCAATGGGAGACTCGAGCATTTTTGCAGGGGACCAAGGCTCTGCCTAGGGAAGGCTGGGTGAAAACCTGGAAACCTCAGAAAATGATGGAAACACCACGGAAATGGACAGGAAACAGCAGGGGCAGCATGCATGGATGCCTCTGAGGCTGCCTAATCCCACCATTACCCCAAATCCTCAGGCAACAGCCTGGTGGTTACCCTCATGGCAATTGTGCTCACCCAGACAAAGAAAGGCGAGGCACATGCCCATCACATGTTAGTGAAGCACCCAACTAGGTGCAACGAAGGTCCATCACCGCCTGCAGGTGACACCACTGCTCATGCTGGCACTGCTGTGCTATCCCCCGCCCCACAACACAGGCATAAGCCTGACACATCATGGTGACAGCGTAGTGACACCAACAAGTGACCAAGTTAGATTGAGGTAGCAGTCAAATGTCTGTAGGTGAGCCTCCCAAAAATTTGTTTTGGAGTGTCCGAAGTTGACCCTCCTAAAAAATTGTTTAGGAGTGTCTGTAGTTGACCCTTCTGTAAAATATTTTTTTTTGTTTTCCCTGTTATTAGTTAATGTACAACCCATGGTTGGCATGGTGGCAATATATAGGGAAGCACCCAACTAGGTGCAACGAAGGTCCATCACCCATGCCCATGCTGGCACTGCTCTCCTATCCCCAGCCACACGATGCAGGCATAAGCCTGACACAGCATGGCGGTGACACCAACAAGTGACCAAGTTACATGAGGTAGCAGGTGAGCCACCCAAAAATTTAGCCTGACGCAGCAGGGCGGTGACAACAGAGTGACCGAGTTAGACTGAGGTAGCAGGACGTGAAGCACGGATGGTAATTCGAAGGTGGAGGAGGAGGGGTTGGAGGAAGTGGCATAGTAATTCTGACAAACTGTGAACGAGGCAGGCCCCGCAATCCTCCAAGTGGACAGTACATGAGCGGCCCCAGGGTCAGACTCGGTCAGAGTATGTGAAATGTTCAGGGTGGCCGAACGCCGGGCTCGACGGCGGACCCATTTCGGGTTATCGATTGTCGAAATGTTGGCTTACATCAAGTTTAGTATCTGTTCTTATCAGTTGCTGTGGCTGTTGGTGGTAAAGTGGTGAGCATAGCTACTTTCCAAGCAGTTGACCCGGGTTCGATTCCCGTCTATCGCACTATCGCAGGAGGCAATTAAAAGAAGAACCAAAAAAAATCTGTACAATATCTAATACGTCCCCTACCCGGGTAAATTGTTTGGAGAGAGGGCCTGTAGGTGGGGGGGAAGGAGGTTGAGCTGGAAGAGCCAGAGGAGTGCCCCCTTGGCTAGCGTGTGTGGTGGTGACAACAGCCGGATGGAGTTCGAATGACGACGCAGGACCCCAACTTAAAAATTTAGCATCAACCGGTACAGTTGTCAACTATGAGATTGATCAAGTGTGGTATGTGTTCTGTGTATTCTTCTCAGTTTAATATCGTATATGGCAGCTATCCGGAAAAATAGTTTGGAAAGAGAGAAAGAGAGGAAAAAGACATATTTTTAAAAGTGACGTTCAGTATAGATCAGTTAAAGAGAAAGAAAGGATTTTATGAAATGGATTTGTATCACTGAGAGCAAAAGAACCTATTTTATTACGTGACGTGCAGTATAGATCACTTGGAGATAAAAAGGGGAATGTGCAGACTTGGGCTGCTATAGTGCAAGCCACTATGGTGGTGAGTGAGCGAGTGACACTGCGGGAGCAGGTGAACCACATAAACATTTTTCGTGGCCCTGTATGGCGGCGGTGACAACAGAGTGACTGAGTTAGTATGCGGTAGCTGGTGAAGCACCCAAAAATTTAGCCTGACACAGCATGGCGGTTACACCACCAATGACTTTGTCCGACTGAGAATGCAGTGAAATGGCTTTTGTTGAGCCTCCAAAAATGTTTTTCTTTTCGGAGTACATAAAGTCTACCCTCAGCAAAAAAAAATATTTTTTAAATGTCGGTACTTGCGCCTCCTGAAAAATTGTTTTGGACTGTCTGTTTGACGCTCCTGAAACATTGTTTTACACTGTCTGTAGTTGACACTGCGGAAAAATTGTTTGGAGAGAGGGCCTGTAGGTGGACCTCAGAAAAATTGTGGTAAGAGTGCCAGTTGGACCTCTAAAAAATGGCGTTTTTTTGGTCATCGTTAGGCAAAGACGACAAGGAGGAGGAGGAGGAGTAGGAGGAGTAGAGAAGAGGAATCGGATACATAAGTTATTTAAACCTTTAGCTGCTTTCCCCCGGAGGAGATTTAAATTCCGGTGAAATCCAGGCTTTGTTCATTTTAATAAGCGTCAGCCTGTCAGCGCTGTCAGTTGACAGGTGTGTACGCTTATCGGTGATGACGCCACCAGCTGCACTGAATACCCGCTCTGACAGCACGCTAGCGGTAGAGCAGGCCAGCACTTCCAAGGCGTACAGCGCCAGTTCAGGCCACGTGTCCAGCTTTGAAACCCAGTAGTTGTATGGAGCAGAGTGATCGGTCCGGACATTGGTATGGTCAGCTAGGTACTCCCTCACCATCTTTCTGTACAGCTCCCCCCTACTCTGCCTAGACTGGGGATAGGTGACAGTGTCTTGCTGGGGTGACATAAAACTGGCAAAGGCCTTGGAGAGTGTTCCCCTGCCAGTGCTGGACAAGCTGCCTGCTCGGCTCCTCTCCCCCGCTACTTGGCCCACAGAACCATGCCCTCTGCCGCTAGTGGCGTCAGATGGGAAGGATTGTTTCAGCTTGTGCACCAGGGCCTGTTGATATCTATTCACTCTCATACTCCTTTCCTCTGCAGGGATGAGAGTGGAAAGGTTCTGCTTGTACTGTGGGTCCAAGAGAGTGAACACCCAGTAATCTGTGTTTGAAAAAATGCTTCTAACGCGAGGGTCACAGGATAGGCAGCCTAACATGAAGTCTGCCATGTGCGCCAGAGTCCCAACACGTAAGAATTCCCTCTCCTCACTGACCTGACTCTCCATTTCCTCCTCCTCCTCCTCCAAGTCCTCCTCTTCAGCCCATACACGCTCAAGAGTTAAGGACTGAGCACTGGTACCCTCTACTGTCTCGCCGACATTCTCCTCCTCTTCCTCCTCATCCTCATCCCCCTCCTCCGATACGCGCTGAGAAACAGACCGGAGGGTGCTCTGGCTATCAAGCGACGTATCTTCCTCCACCGTCTCTTGTGACAAGCGCAAAGCATCCGACTTGATGCTGAGCAGTGAGTTTTTCAACAGGCAAAGCAGCGGGATGGTGAGGCTGATAATGGCGGCATCGCCGCTGACCATCTGTGTTGACTCCTCAAAGTTGCTCAACACCTGGCAGATATCAGACATCCACGTCCACTCCTCATTGTAGAGTTGAGGAATCTGACTGACCTGACTACCAGTTCTGGTGGAAGTTGACATCTGGCAGTCTACAATCGCTCTGCGCTGCTGGTAAACTCTGGATAACATGTTTAATGTCGAATTCCATCTCATGGGCACGTCGCACAACAGTCGGTGAGCGGGCAGTTGTAGGCGGCGCTGCGCTGCCCTGAGAGTGGCAGCATCTGTGGTCGACTTGCGGAAATGCGCACAGATGCGGCGCACCTTGGTGAGCAAATCAGACAGATTGGGGTATGTCTTGAGGAACCGCTGAACTATTAGATTGAACACGTGGGCCAGGCATGGCACATGTGTCAGTCTGCCGAGTTGCAGAGCCGGCACCAGGTTACGCCCGTTGTCACACACAACCATGCCTGGCTTGAGGTTCAGCAGTGCCAGCCACACATCAGTCTGCGCCGTGATGCCCTGTAACATCTCTTGGGCGGTGTGCCTTTTGTCACCTAAGCTCAGCAGTTTGAGCACCGCCTGCTGGCGCTTACCCACGGTACTGCTGCTGCGCCTAGAGCTACTGACTGAAGGCGCCGTGCCCACGGATGGTAATTCGGAGGAGGAGGTGGAGGAGGAGGAGGGGTCGGAGGAGGAGGGATAGTACGTCTGAGAGACCGTGACCGAGGTAGGCCCCGCAATCCTCAGTGTGGGCAGTACATGAGCAGCCCCAGGGTCAGTCTTGGTCCCAGCCTCCACCAAGTTAACCCAATGTGCCGTCAGTGAGATATAGTGTCCCTGCCCGGCAGCACTTGTCCACGTGTCCGTGGTTAGGTGGACCTTCTCAGAAACAGCGTTGGTCAGGGCATGGATGATGTTCTGTGACATGTGCTGGTGTAGGGAAGGGACGGCACATCGGGAAAAATAGTGGCGGCTGGGGACTGAATACCGAGGGGCAGCCACCGCCATGAGATTGCGAAAGGCCTCGGTCTCTACCAGCCTATAGGGCAGCATCTCCAGGCTAAGCAATTTGGAGATGTGGACGTTGAGGGCTTGGGCATGTGGGTGGGTGGAACTGTATTTCCTCTTGCGCTCCAGCGTCTGCTGTAAAGACAGCTAAACGCTGCGCTGGGACACATTGGTGGACGCTGTGGAGGATCGTGGAGGCGAAGGTGTGGTTTTCCGGCGGGAGGCGCTTGTACCGGGGTCCTGGGCAGGGGGTTGACTAGCAGAGGCAGCGAGTGACACAGGGGAAGGAGCAGTGGTGTGACCCGCAGTAGGTGAACGGCCTTGGTTCCATTGAGTGGGGTGTTTAGCACTCATATGCCTGCGCATGCTGGTGGTGGTTAGGATAGTAGTGGTGGCACCCCTGCTGATCCTGGTGTGGCACAGGTTGCACACCACAGTCCGTCGGTCATCCTCACTTGCGAACATCTAGGCCTTGCCACGGGAGCTTCACTACGTGAAACAGTTGCTGCTGATGCACCAGCTCTGGCCCTGCTTCTCCCTCTGGCCACACCACTGCCTCTTACAACCTGTTCTGGTGCAGCACTCGCCTCCGCCTCAGAAGCACTGTCTTCACTCGGCTTATCAACCCAGCTTGGGTCAGTCACCTCGTCATCCTCCGATTCCTCAGTCTGCTCCCCCCTCGGACTTCCTGCCCTGACAACAACTTCACCACTGTCTGACAACCGTGTCTCCTCATCGTCTGACACCTCTTTACAAACTTCTTCCACTAAGTCAACATTGTCATCACCCACAGACTGCGACAGTTGGAAAACTTGGGCATCGGGAACGAGGTCAGCAGCAACCTGAGAAGTGGTTTGTGACTCTGGGAAGGGTCCAGAAAACAGTTCCTGAGAGTATGCCGGATCGCATTCCAAATTTTCCTGGGAGGGGGCAGACTGGGGGGAAGGAGGTTGAGGTGGAGGAGCCATAGGAGTGCTTCCTTGGGTAACGTAGGTGGACTGCATGGAAGACTGACTGGTGGACAAATTACTTGAAGCATTGTCCGCAATCCACTAGATCAGCTGTTCGCACTGTTGTGGTTTCAACAGTCCTCTACCACGTGTCCCTGTAAGTTGAGACATGAAGCTAGGGAGTGTAGCTCTGCGGCGTTCCCCTGCTCCCTCATCAGCAGGTACTGTCTCACCCTGCCCAGGACCACGGCCTCTGCCCCCTGCAGTAATTGAATGCCCACGCCCACGCCCTCGTCCTCGACTCTTAGCCCTGGGGTTCAACATTTTCTGTATATAAGTGTATTATATAAAAGAAATAAAATAAATGGGCCTGCTGTACTGAAACCCACAGACTTGTTCAATCTGAACAAGTAAATATATAGGTGGATAAGTTAGAGCAAAATTACGTATGTTATTACGTACCGTGCAGTATGGAGCAATTACACTGAAACTATTAGATTAGGCAGACTTGGTCTGCTTAAGTGCAACCCAGACAAATGTCGCAGAGAGATTTTTCTAATGTAGCTGTATAAGTGAGAGCAAAAGACCTTGTTTAATTAAGTGACGTACAGAAAGTGTCACCTGGACAGAAAATAGTGAGTGTACTGAACTGTGACACACAGAATGGTTCCACACTGCTGTGTGAAATGGATTTGTATCACTGAGATAGAACAATAATAAAAAAAAAGGGGGTTATATATGCCGATAGCTGCACTACTAGTGCCAGCCAGCCAGCCAAGCCAGGAGACAAAAAAAAATGTCTTGTAGCCCTTAGAAGGGCTGTTGGGTTCTTTGTGGGTGATTCCTGCCTAACTGAGAACTAAATGCAGGCCCTAACACTGTCCCTGAAAGGCAGCAGCTCTATCCCTAACGACATCCAGACGGCATCTGAGCCGAGCACCGCGGCCAGTCACTAGTATATTCCAGGGTCACCTGATCAGGCCAGCCAACACCTGCTATCGACATGTAAGGGCCCCACGTGATGCTGGGTGTACCGCAGAGTCTCCTGGCTTGTGATTGGCTGAGTTTATAGGTGCCAAAAATGCACAATGCGGAAGTTGCCATTTCCTCGAGCATGGCGAGATACTCGTCTGAGCAGCGAGCACTTACGAGTACCGTAATACTCGAACGAGCACCAGGCTCGGACGAGCATGCTCGCTCATCTCTAGTTGTTACTCCTCATCATAATCCCAACCTCTAATGATAATGAGAAGACTGCTGCTAGAAGCTGAAAAGTGTCAGGATGTCTCTGCTTATAGTGAGGGCTCAGTGGCCAGTGATATGGTATATCAAATGGAAATGGAAAAATTGTTGGGCCAAAGGGGGTTTGACTATTAAGAGTATATCAATTTCAAGAACATTGTATCTGGTTGGCCGTTCCTAACACATTTGGGTGCACTCTTCTGTTTCTTTATCGCCTGTATATGGTGGGTGGCTGTATACTTCTCCAGCGGGAACAGGGGCTTCCCATTCTTTGGACTGGTGGCCGTGACTGTTCAGACCACCTATAATCAGGTAAGACCACCTAAACAACACATACAATATATAATACATTATGAACATAATAATCTACAATAACCTCCATAGATTATCTTAATCGGCAATTACAGAACATGGATTATCTTTATTCGGAGAACCAGTTTATACCACAGAATATTGATATAAGAAATTACAGTCTGGAAACAGAATTCACATTTTACAGCTTATGTCACAAAGTGGTTACCATGCTCCATACTCCTTCTATTCACCGTACATATTATAGGTGTACACCACACGTCACAGGACTCTTTACTACAGTCACCTCTTATAAATAATCCCATCATATCTTTATCATACACGATCACTTACGGGCGGGATATGCTCTTTAATATATGCTCTGGTTATACATAGGGGTCTATACATGGGGTGCACAGTCATTAAACCCATATATCTGAGTGAGACAACATTGTGGCCATACATAGACAGCGTGGCGGTAATGGACAATGTCATGTGACACAAACGGAGCATCATGGGAGACAGCATTGGTGGCCATATTGTCTGATCAACAGGGAGGGGTTGGTGTTGACCCCATCGCCATCCCCTTTTTTTTTTGCTATTATTGAATAACTGTATAGAGTAGGGGCTGACACAATAATATTGGCCCAATCTCCATTATTCTACTATTTAGTAAGATTTTACACAAACTTTTCAGTATGGGGAGACCCGGATCAGAGATGGTCATCAATTGAGAAGCTTCGGCAGTCCATTTCCACACCTTGCCTTGAGCTGGACCCCAGAGTAGTATCATGGCTACTGTATGATAAGTACAGGTAAAAAATATATATCTGTGCAATATAGGAGTCATTCATTATAACGTTATAATTGATAGACAATACAATGATCAATAGTCAGAGTGTCATTTTGGCATCCGTCATCCAGAACTCTAAATAAAAAAACATTAATGAATGCAAAAGAAAGCAAACTGAAGAATTCACCGAAGAAGGCACATTGCAGAATGGACACTGAAGAGCGCACACCAAAGAAAGTAGGAAAAGTGCACTTAAAGGGGTATTCCCATCTCACACATATAGTTTGTATAGTTAGATATAGCCATACCAGTATTATTACTAATAGAATGTATTTATATAAAATGTACCGTTTAGAAGATTTTCCTATTTGTATATCCATTGTCCCACACACATCAGTCAGGCCGTTGCCCCTGGTTACGACCACCGCGGCCATGTAGTAGTGGTGGTCAGCTTGCTCTGAGGTAACTGCTGTATTGTAATCACACATTACATGAACATGCGGGGAGACATCTTAGGGTTGTAGCATTTTTGTCTGAGTTTCCAAAACGCAGGGAAACGGATCCTGTTCCAAGATCAATTCATCTCTATGGAGCAGGATCCGTTTATAAAGTCTGCATTTTGGACGAATCCTGACCATTGCGTTTTATACTGGTAGCGTCCAAAATGCTGATGAAAGTACTGTAAGATGTGTCTCCTCATGATCATGCCATGTGCGTTCACAATACAGCAGTTACCTCAGAGCGGGTTTGAACAAGAGCAAGCCGACCACCACTACTACATGGCTGCGGTGGTCGTAACTAGGGGCAACGGCCTGACTGATGTGTGTGGGACAATGTCTATACAAATAGGAAAATCTTCTAAACGGTACATTTTATATAAATACATTCTATTAGTAATAATATTGGTATGGCTATATCTAACTATACAAACTACATGTGTGAGATGGGA